>JAUMHA010382883.1:0-19180 GCA_032359765.1 Saxidomus gigantea
TAGCGCATGTTTACAGTTGTTATTCGCACATAGCACAGTTAAATTGTCTGCAGTGTTTGAAATGTGGTATGCTAACTAAGGCCTAGGGGCCTTTCAGTCCCATGGCCAAAAACGAGATAGATTGTCCCTTTGCTCGTATTTAGAATAGTAGCGAAAGCACAACATACGTTTTAAGAATAAGCTCAGGAAATAATTATTGTAATAGATTGATACAAATATGAATTACGAATTTTAATTGTTACTTTGAAAAAATCTTGCAAACTGTGTAAACATGAAATTCAAAGTATATTTGATATTGAAATTTATGAACAGGACAGATTATTTTAAAAGCATATAAATTGCAGTGAATTTTTTTCACGTGGTTTATGTGCTAAGATTTTTTTCCGCATGAAATACACGTGATTGATGAAGTGTATTTCACACAAGCATGCAAAAATACCGACCAACCGGGAATTGCTGATAATATAACTTGGTCTGAATTTTGAATTAACCTTTTTTGCAGGAAGTCTGCATGAGCAAAGAGAAGAGAAAAAAGCAAGAAGAAAAAAATGAAAAAGCTATGTTTACATTGTATCCGCCGTTGTATTTCATTCATCAAATGTTTCACTTTATTACAAATTGGCCACAACTGTTACTGGAAGTCTCTGGTCCTATTGAGCGTGGAGGAACAACTGTTTAACGTATCTATACACGTGTAGTGCACCTCTTTTCATTCTAAATACAATAATCGCTTAGAAATATTACAACAAAAACCTCATTTAGCTTTTTGGTGGAGGGTTAGTCTTATGATATATGCTTGATACATTTTGCAGACAAAAGAACTATCATACAAACGGAGACAGGCATTCAATTAAACGAACGTTTAAGTACTCATTTGTTTTTAGATCATTTTCAATAAAGGTGTTTGATTATCTATTTGTAACTTGTTTTCGAAAAGAATATGTTCATTTCCACTTTACATTATGATCATGCTGGATGTTTTGATCGCAACAATCAAAGACAACGCACCTTTCTCAGTTTTTAATTAGGCTTTATTTATTCTCTCCTTTCAGCTATTTATACAGGATACACTCCATATTTTATTTTTTATTTATGAGACAAAGAACAAAGTTGAGGCACTCGATTTTATTTTGTGTACTGGAAAGTAAAGCAATGCGATTTTATGCGACATGTGTTACTCGAGTGGAATCGGACAGAACAGAGAGAGAAGAAAGCGAACTGAAGCTTTTTGACAGTCATTATAGACCAGTGTTATAGAACGCTTGCCTTTGAGATTGTATACATCACTCCTACAAGGTGTAGTGATGACCAAACACTGAACATTTATGTGTAAGAATGCACCGAACGAACCATGGACAGCCAGTTCTAGGCAAACAACATTCTGATATTTTGATTTGTTATTGGGTATACACTGGTATCACCGGTCTCTCTCCTCAGTATGAGCTCAATTTAGTCGTCAAATGAAGTCAAATACAACTGATAATCCAAGATGACGTAAAAAACCACACATGTTGTTTATGTGGATTTAATTTAGTCTTTTGAGGATATGGACATGACATTTAATAAATACCGGTTTCTATGGTAGCTGTTTCTGGGTCGTTGCTTAAATATTTGCTACATTTAGTTGCACATACATGGTCCTTTTGTTTGTATAAAAATCATCAACAGTTAGCGTTTATTTCGACTTTTCTCACTTAGCAAACATTCAAAATGAATAGTGGAGGTTTTCATGGTGACAGTGAGTTGGTGTAGCGCCAGCAGGTTGACGTGCGAACCTGTTATCTTCACTTGTTTGTGAACGTTTACCTAGCATTGTAATTACACGCAGGTACAACAGCTCATAGATGATTGTCATATATACACATGAAACACATACCTGTAGTGCCTAGTTAAAGGTATATCCAACAATCATCCAACAATTACATTTCCTTGTCTGGCAAATAACTACAGAACTACAGCAGAAAGTTATAAGTGTTTTAATTGTTTTATCTTGTAATTTTACTTGGTGTGGAGCGGGCGTTACAATAGTGATCATCCATCTATTCTAACGATATTCTTGTTTTAATTGGATACAGGACATGAATTCATTTACACCTCCTTGATGCTGTTGCAAAATGACTTACTAAATACACATAGCTAATTTCACGAACGAACAGTAAAATGTGGAGTTTTTCATAAAACATTTTGTTACAGAAAGAAATATTTTTCGATGCAATTTGAATGTGTACTTCATTTCAGGAGTTGTACTTTGAATACTAAATGCGGATGTCTTTTAGAAAATGGTAGCACCAACGGACAGGATAGCTTCCATGTACAGGATAGGTTCCACGTACTGAACTAACGAGCAGGATAGCTTCCTCGTACTGAACTAACGTATATATTTTGTTCTGTTTTCCAGAAATGCGACATACCGGTGCCGGTCCATATATATATTGTGGAAAGATGTATTTCAGTAAGGTTAATTTGACACGCCAAAGGTAAAGAATAAATGTGTACTTCATTTGAAGAAAAAAAATCATAGAACCATTTTAAAACCTAAATATCATAACCTCGAGTAAATAAAAGTAGATCTATAGTTTTATAGACTTGCCATATTAATAGAACGTGTACTTCCAAGTCAAAACATTACTTGGTCGATAATAAGCAGGTAATGTTGTACTAAATTACAAAATCGTGGGTAAATGTTAAGGGATATCCTACGGACCGTGTTGTATTCATTATCGTGTACTGTGAACTATATTTTTCAGGTGCTCTGTACACGAACTGAAAAAAACAACAGTAATGCCCAGAATGCAGTTACAAATGTGCAACGTCACTTGACACGTCAGGAAACAATCGTAAAGAGCCAAAGTTCAAGTGCGACACCTGTGGAATTACGTATGTCACACCTGCTGCACTTAGAGACCACATGGTCCATCAGTTAAAAACGACGTCGTTGGATCTGTATCAGAAAATGCAGATGCTCAGGGACGAAAAGCGGTTACTGTAGGGAGCGTAAAAATAACAGTAGTAAAGTTTGCTACAATCAGCAAATCAGTATAATTAGTTTAAGTTACGTTCTGTTATGTCAAGTACATAGACAAAGTAGATGAGTATCTGAAATTTTCTGCCACAGATCCAACGGTGTCGTTTTTCTCAACAAATGGACCATCCACGGTGTCGCACTTCAACTTTGGCTCTGAGATTTGTTTCTGTTTTGTCCATTCATTCTTTGTAGCACATTAAATTTTGTAGATGCATTATGGGAAAATTCATAATAGATTTTAAAAAACTCCCCATTTTGCTGTAGCTGTAGGAGAGGAAAATGTGATTCTATAATAGTGAACATTACGTGATATTAAACATATGTTTATGGATTAACAATTTTTACAGATATTTACATTAAAACTAAAAAAAGCAATATTACTAATGTGTAACTAATATTGCGGAAATAACAATTCTGTGAAACTTCTTGGTCTAAGGTGAGCTTGAAGTTTGACCTGAAAGCTCCTATCTCACCACACACACTTGAAACATAAACAAATCGCTATAGTTCAGTGACAATACATCCATTTTATAACAGTAAAATAAAAAACAAGACAAAAATTATTTCTATTCGTAGCAGAACCTTTAATTTGTCGTAATCATATTTACTGTGAGTGTGTGATGGAGTGGGAGTATTTATTTACAATGCACCGGTTACAGTAATGGACCTAAATTGTTTCCATCAACCTGCACCACAGAACAGAATTGCTACTAATGTTCTTTCCGGTCATTGTTTACAATGAAAACAGAGAGTATGTTTATACTGTGATACATCTCTTCTCGGGTGAAAAATACATGTTTGTAATTAGTGATAAGGGGTAATGGAAAACACTGGTCGGTGCCATACTCAGTATATGTACTCTTATCGTAGTTTCAGGAATACTGTATTAGACTTAAGTATCAAAAGCAGGAAAACTTAATTAGCAGATATCTATTGTTCCTTATTTTAGCCACTTTCAATTAGATTAATGCACAGTTCGCGCAAACATTTTTTTCAGTAATTCATCCCATTACTTAAGCATAGATACATTCAACAAGAGAGTGCTAATAAAACATAAAAAAAAAAGAGAAAATGTCAAAACTTGTCCACGCTGTTTCTAAGCGGATCAACGAGATAATTCGCTGAGAAAACAAAAACAAATAGGATTTTCAAGTAAAAGAATTCTTTGTTCACATTACCTCTTGAGTGGAATACATTTAAGCTTTGAATAAAGCACATAAATTTAAAAGGAAAAGGAACTTCTACTGATCTTTGGTATATTTCTTACTGAGTGGATTTCAACAAGACAAAATGAACAACATCCTGTACTTTTGAACATTTCTTTTCCATCAGAATTTAATTATTATGATAAATTGTATAAAACGAAGAAACTAGTATCCTTCAACTCGGCACATGAAGCATTTTTAGCAAGTAACAAAGTTAAACTGAAAGAAAAAGGGAAATTTACTTTTAAATTATATTACTTCCCATTGCAGGAAGAAAACAGGAGAAAAGTGGGGGAATATCATCTAATCTGCAAAAATACATGACACAATAATAATACTAATATAATATACAGATTTAATGTTTTACGTGAGGCATGGTAGTTTTCTATTGAAACAATGAGCATTCAGGTTTTTCTAGTGTTGTATGCATCATGTATTGAATAAAAAATTGTAATAATAATAACGCTAAATCTTTTTTCAACCTACTTAACAGAAGTGGCAAAAGAATTAGATAGATAAAAGAAAAAAAGAAAAAGGCTAGACAATCGAAATTTTATTTGTTTATTGTCCCGGCCGACCCTAGGATTTTTCTTCAGGTGAAACTGCCAATACCCCTGACAGGCACAGGTAGAAGAGACGGATGCACATACAAGGTATACCACCGATACATGCGATTTTCTAACCAATTCATTCCTATATGCGTGGGAACACTTTAAGGCGTTTCTGAAATGCCTAGTACTGCCAACTTATCGATTCCTGGCTATGTAAATGCGATATACAATTTGTTCATTTCTTTGAAAGGACGGTAATTATTTGGATAAATATGTAATTACCACAAATCCTCTCAACAAAGATTTTTATGTGAGGCAGAATTATAACAGTGTAATATTTAACTGCAAAAACTGGATTTTAAACCCCAACATGTAAAGGGAAATAAATACGTTAATTTTACAATACAGAATTCCTGAAGTTACGTCCCTTGTACTACACAGCCAGCAAGTACATATTTTGCACAGTGTAATTGCTATTTCCTTGTACTTTGTATTCAGTCTTTTTCCCATGCATATGAAATAAATTGTTTTATATCCATGTAACAAGTTGTGTTCTGATCTCCTCAAATAAAATGGATGTTGTTTAAAACGTATATTGCCGTGTAATCCACTATCATTTAAGCGCTTATTTTCGATGATATGCATGTTTCCGTTTGTGTGAATCTACCCACACTTCCATTATACCTTTTATTTTCAAAACTCCCTTCCAAGCTGATGTATTTATTGCTCTTAATTTAAAGAAAAATCACTAGTAGAAAATGCTTCACTGTACTTTGTACAAATGTTCGCCTCAAGAATAGCTTGTATTTCTTTAGATATTGAGGAAGTCCTCTGGTTACGCTCTGTAGATATTGCCATTTCACAATTGCATCTTATTTAATCTAACACACAAATTAGAAGATACAGCAATCTTTTAAAATCATTAACGAGGCATCTAGTGGGTCAATGATGTTACATCTTCTAAACGCAAATGATTCATTATAAAGGTTTGTCACCCGAGGAACAATCCTATGAAAACAAGCAAATTCAATGAATTTATATCTCCCGCCAAATGAAACAAATGGCTGGAAAAGAACAACTGCAAAGTGTATTGGACTGTCTGTTTCAGAAAAAAAAAAACATTAAAAAAAATTCTCCACCCTACTCGGGCCTCGTCTCCGAGGGGATATTTTTTTTCTTCAAGTTTCAGTCACAAAGAACTTAGTTGTTGTAAGAATAATTAAATCAGTACTACTGGTTTCAGACAACAATAATTCTTTATAGAATATTTATGCAAGAAAAGTACTACATCCCCTTGAGGGCCTCATTTCTGGAAAAAAAACAGTTCCTAAATTGTTCGTAGTAAGAGAATACAAAATTGATTATCTGTGCCAAACAAAATGAAAATCTGACACACCTTTCCAGAAAAAACATTTTCAAAAGTGCACCACCTCCTTGGGCCTCATCTCTTAGGGGCAATTCTTCTTTCTGCATCATACAGCACTCATTTGTTTTAAGTTAACTTAAATCAGGACTATAAGTGTCAGAAAACAAAACATTGTTCAGTTTGTATATAGAATAATTAAGAAATGTGCTACACCCCCTTATGGGTCTCATTTTCTAAAAATCCAAGGGCAGGGTGTGGATTAGAACGAGTGATCATTGAATTATAGTCTTTACATACACTGGATATTCCAATACAAGTGTACGTAAAACAAGAGACCCATATGACGAACCAGTGTTGAACATTTCACTTTTAATCTTACAACATGCCAGTGAAGTTTAAATGCAAAGACTAAATGCTTTCGCGGCTTATGCCTATAGAAACATTTTGAATTAATTTTACTGTTACCATAGCTAGGATCTACATAGTAATTGCCAATCTTAAAAGGTGTTTATTTCTTTGGAGTACTACAGTTTATAAATACATATTTTAAAGTCTGACAACGAAAATGTTTTCACAAAAAATAACTACGAAAAGATAACACGTTTGCCTAAGCCGCTCATCTGAACAATTTGCCAAAAATATCGTTGTTCAAGACAGAACGAACAGTTTTTCACTAAAATTTGACTTTCTTGAAAACCACCTTCACAGAAACAGTCATACAGTTATCACACATTATCCTTCACTAGTCTAAGTATAGAGGAAATACAACTAAACAAAATTAAGATATGGTTTAAGTTTATACCCTCAAATCGTTTACCCACATTTATGTTCGAACTTGTAAATACAAAGTAAGTATCATTTTTATACATACCTTTGTCCAGAGTAACATTAAGTTCTTCAAAAACGTTGTCTATAGACACTATTGTGGCTGATTTGTGTCATGACGTGTTGTCGCGCTGGTTGTGTCACCAGCACGCGAAACAATACAAGACAACAACAAAATTATTTGTCGTACTGTCGCCCTTTCTTTGGCGTTATTTCGCCCTTGCAATGTCGTGTTGTTGTTAATTTATGCTGTCCGGCGTTATTTCGTGTTCGCAAGCACGAATTCACGACGAAAATGGATTTGTCGTTGTTTCGTGGCGTCGTGTTTGCGACCACACCAGAACAAATCAGCCACCATAAGAGACGAAAAGTATAAGTACAAGATACATGAAAACATGTTAGCTATCTATATATTATAATATATATACATGTTTATTCTACCACGTAATATGTTTAACTGTAGCTTCATGTAAATGCATCAACTTTTTATGTTTTTCTTATAATCAAACCACTTGCAATCAAACGTTAAAGACTCCGTGACATGTCTGTAACAAAATAAACCCAAGACAGCTGTCCGATTTAATCTACATGAATATCTGATACTACTTCAAGATGCAATTATATTCCCTGTTTTGTACGAAGTTATATAAATCGAAAAGCGAGGTTGCCCGATGTAACTAAACCCGTTTTTGACGGTGTTCTTTTATATCTCAGAGTGTTATTCTTGCATAAATTTGAAGTTACTTTGTAATCAAGCTCTCTTTTGACAAAACTGAAAACTTAGATCAAAGAATTCCCTCACAGTTTTCTCGCGGTTATGAGTGTCTGCTGAACTGAAAAATATTACAAAACTGCCTCATTTGGACTACGAAAAAACAACATGTTATTGAAGATCGAAACATGTGTCTTTTTCTCGTTCAATCATCTACCCAGGGATATACATTTCGCCATCAAACATAATCACATGCTAGCTGACACAATTTTTACCAAATCTGCCAAATTTTGGATCAAATTCGACAAGTAAAGTCTAATAAAACTGCGGTGGTAAAGGTGTTAGTAGCTTTATACGATGCGTAAAGCTATAATTATATTACCCCGCCGCAGATTCGAATTATGGATTTAAGACTTGGACGATGAATATTATTTGAAAAATGATACAAACCATATGCTGGGAGGTAACTGTGTTAAATATCTATTTCGTAGATGATTAACACGATACAAAAGCATTTGAAAATGTTTAATTTGAAGGATGGAGGGTTTCACAGTGAAGGCGTTGATTGTGACACTATTGTGAAACTGAAAATTTAACTCGCAATAGGCAAGAAAAAATTATGACACCCTTGAATTGGAGTCACTGCACTATAATTTTGAATCTCTGTAATAAACGAGGGCTCGAAATTTCTATTTTTCTAAGAAAGATATGATGTTCAATGACAACAATTTTCTTCTGGGTATTGATGATGATGGTGATTATCGGGAAAACTGGTGTCCAATTTTATTTAAAGAAAGGAAACATTATTTTGGTGATTTTTTAAAATTCCTGCTCTTCCAAGTCGGTTATCTTTGACGATAAGTTCAAGCCATGCTACGAAACCGTCTATGTTAAGCTTTAAGCTCTTAGGGCACAATTTTATCTCTTATTTGGTTTTAAATGAACTGTCAAGTGCCAAAATATGTTTGACAAAGTTAATAATGCGCTGTCTTTTTCAGTAATTTGCGAATGTTTATAAATTAATAAGATTCATATCTATCGCATTTCTTCTAAAAACACGAATATATGGTTGACTCCGGCAGTAATTAATACAAAAGTGTTCCCTTAGATTTGAACGTGTACCATCATTTATCAAACACATTGTGTATTATAGAAAAAAAAGTAATTCTAAAATATTAACAGACGCTTAGCGAAATTATCCCTGATAAACATGTGTAAGGTTAAGTTTGTGAGAAAAGATTTAGATTAATTACCAGTTTGCAATTGAAATTTTTAATTAAAATTATGCAAATATTTCCAACATTTATCAAATTGCAGACATTTGCAGTCAAATATCCATCTAGCCTTGTCGGCCACCCATAGATTCCGAGCAGTCAACATAAATATTAATTCACACATAAAAATAATATTTTATCTTCGTTTTTGACAAGGCAATCAAATGGATAATCTATTTAATAAATGTATAAAGTTGACTTAAACATTCTATATTGTAAGTACTACAGTATAGTTTAGCTTATTCTTAAAGACGAATTTGATTTATAGTTTTTCTTCGCCTTGTTAGAACGGCTTGTCATTATGCTAAACTATTATTGATATGATATTCCGGATAAAGAAGCGGAGTTGCTTGGTTTGATTGATCGGTTGAGAGAGCTATCTCCCAGCAAGAGCACGGGACATCACTGCTTTGAAATGCTGATCGTGTACGGGAAATGGACGTATGTGGTAAATTGAATATAGTAGGCCAGTCAAAAAAAAAATATCGATTTACGTGCACTCGTATAATTCAAATTTAAAGTTTGCTTCTCTCAAAAGAGCAGAAGTGGAGTAGAAACATCGTTGATATAATTATGATCTCAAAATATTGTAACGGAAGGATGCTCTCGTTGTCTGTATGTGATCTCCATGCTTGGGAACGGAAGAACATGGG
Source organism: Saxidomus gigantea (assembly GCA_032359765.1). NCBI lineage: Eukaryota > Metazoa > Mollusca > Bivalvia > Venerida > Veneridae > Saxidomus > Saxidomus gigantea. The sequence continues at coordinate 9,612 of JAUMHA010382883.1, forward strand.
ACAGTGGCAGCTCAATAGTCTAAATATCTTATCTCTTATTATTGTAGTGGAAGCACATGAAATGTCATAGCTTAGACTTTTTAATACAATGATGAAATATGGTAAATCTGACGTAGCTGTATAAGTAATCACTTCTTATATATTACCCGTAACGAAAACGCGTAAAAGTATCGTAGCTCTATATATAAGTTCTGTATAAATATGGTAACCGAACAATAATTCTAAACAACTTAATATCTAATACGAAAGGGTGATACTTTTATGAAAAGATGATGACGACCTTACATATAAGACCATAAGACCATGATTCAACACTGTTTCAGTCACTAGAAATTGGGTTTCGAACTAAAAAGGAATTGTATAAGCAATAATGTTTCAGAAGACCTGAGAAAATTTGGAGCTTGCAAAATAGTTTTTTACCAGTAGGCCTAGTTGCATAACAAAATGAAACTCGAAATGGAAGTACTCCTAAAAAGAGATAGCAATTCACAAATATACTTATGGATAATGTGTTTAGTCAAACGCTCTATCAAAGTTAAAACATCTGACGACAAAACATATATTCACTTTCTGGCTGAACTATTCGTTATTAAAAGACTTACCTCCCTTCCCTTGGGTGATAGTTTTAATCAGTGCGAGTTCCTTCCCTTTGGTGCTGATATACCCTGTATGATTAAAATCGAACTTTACTGTATGTTAATGGTAGTGCGGTAAGTTAGTAGGAAGTTTAGTCTAGTTTCCAGCACTGAGCCGTGAATGTACTTTTAGCTTATTGTAAAACAACTAAAACATAAACACTGTAGCCAGGGGTCAAATTCAGATTATAGATGAATTTGACGACATATTAAATCAAAACACTGAGAGAGATGCGAGGACGACTGATAGTAAAAAAACTTTAAAAGATTGCGCTATTAACTGATGTCTAAATGCCAATTTAAATACAGTTGGAGACAATCACAAAAAGAACACTTAAGGTAAATAAATGCGAATGTTACAAAATATCTCTATTATGTTCTGTAACTCTAATAATTTACTTTTAAATATGGAGTTATGCACAATCTGGAAATATCTTATATATGCTCAGTCAAACTCTGTTCCAACTTGGTCTAATACAAAAACACAAACTGTAATTTTTAATAACTGTTGATAGTGTACCTTTTCACACAAACAAAAGTCCTTGCTAAATCAAGGACCATAACTTGCGTATTTGGGTCAAAGGAAGCATCAAATTTTATGACTCTGGGGAAAATATGCATGTTTAACAAATACCATCATATATGAACGTGTGTGTGTGCACCTAATAGGGTTGTTATATGAATGAAATATTCCGAGTTACTGCCACAGCTTTGCACTCGTGTAGTTTACCATGTCAGTAATTAATTAAACAGGTTTTCTGTGCAAGAGCAGAAAACGAACGTACTGTAAACCTAATAGACATAAATTTCAACCAATACAATTTTGATATTAATTGCTTTGCCTGCAGAACCTGCATGCTTTGAAAGAAAACCTAATGATAGTATCCATCAAAACCAACAAATTTTCATTCCCCTTCTTTCATTTTCTTTTGTAAGTGTGAATAAGGACTACATAAAACATGTCAACTACAAGTTAACAAATTGATTGATAAACTCATGGGTTCTTGCACTCCATAAATCCTATTGAAAATTGCTGAAATCCGCGTATTCATCTTGTTCAATATGGATGTTGCCAAAATGGGCGCTAAGTATGCTTGATTTTGTACCCGGCATGCTACTGGCGCCGTTCTTCTGTTATGGTTCTTGTTCAGAAACTTAATCGAGTAGGTGTGAAATTAATCGGGCGTAATTATGAATGAGATGTTTAGTAACTTGTTTAACAATCTTTGACATACGACGTATTATACAGGCTTGGATTTTTTTTTTCAAATTTCAATGTATCAATAAAATCATGCTTTTTATCAATGAAACCCAAATAACTTTCTATACTATATGGTTTCGAAATCATTTAAATCAGTTGACTTTAATAGTATATACGAAATCTCGGCTCATAAAGCGACGACGGCAAACAGGACTTGGTTGTAACATACGTCTTTTTGCTTGTCCAGCCTTCTTCCAAGAAATGAAATTAGGCTTGGTTGACTGAAATGTTTCGGAAATAACGGCCATTTATTTAATCATCACCATATACTATTAGGTCTTCTTAGTGATTTTTCATTTATTTATTTATTAATTTTTGGTTCAAAAAAGTTTCTTTCAGCAAGGCGAGTGGTCAAATCAATGGGTGATGTGGTTGCTCCTCAAATAAATGGGCGACATAACTGCTTCTGAAAATAATGGTCGACATGCCTGCTCTTCAAATCAACATAGGCTACATGGCTGATCTTTAAATCAACGGATGACATTGCTGCTCCTCAAATTAATTAATGAAATGGCATCTTTTCTTGAATAGTTCTTGTTAAAATTGACCCGCCTGGTCTCTATACTTTATTAAATGAAGGAAAATATCGACAAAATGTGACAAGGTCAACAATCTCATGAATTCATCAAGTACAAATTTATAACCTTTTTTTTTCATTTTTTAAATTATATCCGGAAGTGTGTCTGTGACTAACAGTTTATTCTTGGTGTTTTACTTTAGAAAATTGCAGTTTTGTACCGTCAGCGTCATTTCGTAGTTTATTAAATCAACTTCCATTTTTTGACATATAATCTTACAGTGAAGCGATAATTACGTTCTCTTTCGAGTATTTCCATAATTTCAAACATAAAAAGTGATATTTTCACACAATAACGCTCGTTTTTTAAATACTTTTCTTGATATTTTTGTAAATACGGTACTATATAATTACCCGCCCGCTTGTTACGGTGGTAATTCAAAAACCGTACAATTTTGCTCCAAATTGGAAATAAAACGTGTCATTATAGCGATTCATGCTGCGAAATTATACACGATATCTGTAGCATGAGTAGTAATTTCAACCAAAACATATGTTCACCATTTTGAATGATTAATTGTGCTAGAAAATGAAGATTATTTGAGGTGTCAAGAAGAAGTGACTTGCCTCATCTAGCTATACCCGTGTGAAAGTCACTACCATTTGTACTCGATGCGTAATCTCCATATATCAAACGATGAAATTGCAGGTTAACTATTCCTAAATGTGCAGAGTCGCTAAAACATGGTGCTTACGCTGCCTTCATTTTTTTCTGACTCGGTGTACATTACATAGAATACAGTTGGTAGCTAGCAGTCAGTGGCCGGCCTGTGCTTCCTATAACAAAATATGTCACAGTTACCAAACATTATATTTTGCGATCCAAGCAGTTGCGTCATTTATTTATAAAAAAAATGATGACAAAGAGCAACACTTCAATTTCTGTTTTCATTACTTTTACAGTGTTAATTTGATGTGTTCGAATACCAAACCCGTCAATGACCAGGTGTGTCTTAGCCAAAGACATCGTAGTTTCAATCAAAATTGTTGTTTGCATCGCGTAGTTGGTTTTATAGTAAGCCGGATTTTGCCATTCTGATAAAATGTCACACCCAAACTTAAAGAGAGGTCAGTTCTGTCTCTGTAAATAGACAAATATTAATAACATAGATAGATTAATATGTAGTAGATTTGTATATATCACTATATTTCAGTTAACGTATGAGTATTTAACTCACACAGCTGCATTTCAAATATGAGCACGGTTGAATGTTTTGCAAATATGACAGTGAAGTGATACCCTAATTTTAGCAAACATGTTCCTTCCATTGCTTTGTGTGACTCGGTTAACACCTGTTAACTAGCTAAGGTTATAATTCGTTTAGCGATTTGTTTCGAACGAAAAATTGAAATTAAAGTTTCGAATTCCCGTAAGTCTTTAGTGATCCATATATCACCGGGACAAGATCGTATTTTAGGTGTCATCCCTTCTGTCCACTTCATAAATCTAGCACTACATCAAGCAAAGATATATTATGGGTGCGACCTCTGATAAAAGATGACAATTTTTAAGATCTTCAGATAAAGGGAAAACAACATTTTACCAGTTAAAAATGAAACTTTATCTGAATGTATGAAACCGCTGGATAATTTTCATCGACGAAATGTGAAACCACATTTTTTTTAAAAAATTACAACGATAACCGTCATCATGAAATAAACTGTCATATACTCATGATATATTCAACATTTTACTTGTAGATTTGGAAACGGCTTTAACAAATTCTGCTTTCAGTTTAGACAAGTATCAACAGAGTAAAAAAAACAATTCCTATAAATATATAAAGCAGTTTCTATAAATCTCAAATAAATACATAACGTAAAGAATTTTTGAGTGAGATCAAACACTACTTGTCTCAAAGTTTGCCAGACAACAGATTGTAACTGTGTACTTGCAAAATTCTAAACCAAGAAAGTACATGTAGTATGACGCTTCTTTTGATGCATATACAAGTTTAATATGAAGTCAAGTCAAGCCAAGTTACATCTTTTTACAAAATCGGGTTCCATAACAATCATCGGAAAGTCTGTTCTTTGGCTTGTGTATCTTTATATTAAACCAGACTTTGTCAATACCATTGACTTGACTTCATATTAATTGAGCATGATTTCGTGTTGAACATGAGATTGTACACTTTTAAAAGCACGTCAGAAACTTCATTACTGAATAAAAGTTATAATGAATGACTCATAATTAAAAAAAAAAGTAACAAATGCAATATTAAATTTTTGTTGTATTTTTTTCTAAAGCATACTGTTATATTTTGCAAAAATTTTAAGTCCCAGGATCACATTTACAAGTAGCTCTCATTTTATCAAGAAAGATGTCTAAGTGAGAGAAATTACCTTTATTTGTACCAAAACATTCCTAACTTTGCTATTTAAATTAATAAGTACATATTAGAAACATACGGTGCAGTATTTTTTTCTATGATATTGCAAAAAATAAGAAACGCTTTCTAGCAACTCTTTTTCTTGAAGAAACAACTTGAATATCAAAGAAAGGCATAATTATGTCAACATTGTTTTAGAGTGAAAAGAACATGGTTCTATCATTATCCTATCAATAAATTAATGTAACTAAATCAGTAAATTCAAAGAGATCCTGTGACTTAAAAGTGTAGAAATGTCTCTAAAATCTCTCTGTCTGTAGGGAGTAAGAGCAGAATGTTGATTTCACTTAGAGCCAATCACAATTAGTGTTAGCACGTTTATGGCCATGTGTCATGATTTACAATATTATTTCTGAAAACAATGAAATATTAAACTTATTAGCAGTTTATAATTATCTGTCAAAATTGAATGATATTATCATCTGTGCACTATCCGTTCTAAGATTTAAATCAAAACACTGTCAAACCCTAAAGCCATTAATTTATATTGATAAATGCAATTTAAGTTTTCAAAATAAATTACTACTCCCCGTGTCCGTATTTGTTTGACGAACGCCACGGGGAGAAGTGATTATTTCATTATTATACGGGTAGATTTACGCTGTTGTTTTTGTTTAGAACGTTACTTGCCTTATCTGATTTTAGAGAACATGTTCTTTACCCGTTTTGCGCTGGAGGCGGGGCAATGACTTCAAGTAACTCGCGTGTGATTTATGGACGATAAAGAGAGAGATCGGGTGGATGAAGTCTGATAACACTCCAGCCAATCAGAGCCCAGGGATAATGAGATTGACTTCAGTATCGCTGTAAATGGTGGAAATATAAAATGACAGTGAATAGGTAAAAGAGACAAGTTTTAATTTGTGTTTGTGTCAGTAAGACGGATAAACTGATTCTCTATAAAGCACTATATTTTGCAAACGCGTACTTTCATTCTGAGAATTATATAAGGATATTAAAATACAGGTAAGGTTTTATTATTAAATAAGTAAAAAAATATTTAAATGGTATACTAATGTGAACGATAAATTTCTTAATCTAAATGACTGCACACACAAACTCTCAAAACCTTGCCACAGAGTTCCTGTATTGGAGTAATGTATGCAAACAATCTTCTGTACGGACTTGTTCAATTTCTAGTTTCAGACAAATATCATCATATCTCTGACGGTAAACCACGTACATGTATTTTATTTTCAGGAAATGAAATCAGCATCTCCAAATTACTTTCGGTCGGTTCCGAGTCCTCGGTGCTGTACCAGCGGACACCCTGTACTAGCCGACCCACTGACCGGAAGGACAGTTTGCTCATGTCAGCTGCAGTCCGGTGTACCAGCCTACCTTTCTCGTGTTCCGAGTCTTCCAGAGACGCTGTATAACCAACCGGCGCCAAAACTTTCCACAGGAAGCATTGTGAGCGAGCAAACAGGATCCGCTTTCTACTCTGCTGTAAGTCTGCTGTATACTATCACACTTGAACATTTTTCTCATTTTCAGCTTAAAGATAATCGGATTCATTTTTATCTAAATACGTTTTTTTGCATTGGTTTGATTTGTGTATTCTGTAAATGGAATATCACCAAGTGTAAAAAGTTTCCAATTATAAGATAAACGATAAACGCTAATCTGTCGCCCGAGAAACAGTACGCAGCTATTGTCGCTTCCAAACCAAAGCTTACAATTTCTTATGAACAACTATTTGTGCATACATATTTTTCAATGGTGAAAGACTATAGCTGTTACTTTTTGTTGACATGAACACTCTCATAATGATGAGCATTTATTATTTCAGCATGCATTGGAGAAACACCGATCTAGTTTAAACCTGCATTCACCTGCCCTACACCCGTATTACCTGGATCATGCCGTGCCGCCACACCCGTATGGAGCATTGTGAGTATTTATTGAAAAACTAGCCGTAAAAAATCTACAAATAGTTCCAATGTTACCAGCGATTAATATAATACTGCTAGTGCATGTTTCATTTAAACAAAACAAAATGTTTGTTAGACTGTTCTCAAGCAATCATTCCATTCCAGATACCCTGGTTTTGACGTTAACGGAGCTCGCAGAAAGACAACAAACAGGGAGGCTACAGGACCATTGAAAGCGTGGCTATATCAACATAGGAAGAATCCCTACCCAACCAAGGGCGAAAAGGTCATGCTGGCAATAATTTCTCAAATGACCTTGACACAAGTGTCCACGTGGTTCGCGAATGCCAGAAGGCGGTTAAAGAAGGAAGCTAAGGTGGACGGCAAGGGCCTGGACTTAACAGACATTGATATAAATGGTAAACATAATTATGCTTTTGTAGATCATTTCCACTTCATTCTCTTGTGTAAAACGTCGTCATCCAGGGTGTAGCGGTGCTGGAAGTTTGGCAAACTGACGTATCTTCTGTAAACATATATAGAACAATTAGTACTTGTTCTAAAGGATCTTTTTATGTTGTTGATATTTCTTTTTTTTACAATCTGTTAAATGCTATTTTTTCTTTTTTTTCCAGATACGAGTCTTCAAGATGACAGTATTTGCAGTCGTCTCTCAGACTCTGATTCTGAATGCGCTGTAAAAGTATCAACTTCGGATCTGTCCGATATTTCGGATAACGAAGAACAAACAATACATGGCACGAGTTCCAGAAAAATGTGCATGCAAACACTATTCACTCCTGATGGAAGAACCGAGGTTTACTTGGAAAGACATTCTTCCGCGGGAAATTTTAGCCCTACTATTTTGCATGAAAAAGAAACTGATCTTGAAAATAATGACTTTGGGAGTAAAGACAAGGTTAACGATTATAGAAGTAAAGTGGCACATGGTGTAGCAGACAATATTGACAGTGATTTGACTGATGCAAAATCAGAGGTTCAGTCTTCTAAAAAACCTCAAACCAAGTCGAAAATATGGTCCGTGGCTGATATGATTGCATAGCTTTACCTTACTAAATGAATATTTTATGGATGTTTTGCAAACAAAATTACTACCTCTGTGCTCACCTTTGTGATATAGAACTTGTTATTATTTTCACGTGCAGGCCTTGTGGGTTTGTGCATAAATGAATTGTAGATTGCAGAATAAGAAATTAATAAAATCATTCAGCATGAATTGTTTGTGTTTGTTGGTCTAATTTCTTGTCATTGCTCTCGATCTAGCTGCATATATAGCTAAAATATAGAATTGCAGTGAAACAATTTGGTCCAACGTTTTGTATATCATTATTAAATGTGACAGTATAAATATTTGGAATAAATGGTTCTCCCTAACAGTGATAAACTAGCAGCGAATGTATTATACTTCGCTGAAACACAAATAACGGCAACAATACTGTCAGTCCAGTTTACTTCTCAACCTCTTACAAATATTCTGTAAATATCTTCATTAATTCATGTCATACATGAAACGAGAGAATAGACGTGTTTTGATTTGACATGACTTAGCTGCTTGGGAAACAGATTACTTCGAGTATTAACACTGCAGACAGCTTACATCCACACCAAACAGTCCTCAGTGAACGGGTATATCAAGAGAGATCTAAGAATATTTATGTGTAGTAAAAATACCTTAGGTTCTGATCAAATTTAATGTACAGATTACACTTCGTGTACACTTGCTTCGCTTACGTGTGTCTAGAGAGGGTACAAGCATATACAGAATTTGTGTCCTTCCGTCCGTCCGTCCAAATCATGATTGCGACATTCGTCCAGCCGTATCTAACCTCACGATCAGTAAGTAAGGCATATAATTGTTAACTGTTACTAGTCCTATGTGTGAGCCATACTTTGAATGGGGGTCCGATTAAAATTAGGTCCAACCCAGCATCAGTGAACATGTACCAAATCGCTCAGACCCTTGTCCCACAGTTAATCAGTGGAACATATGGCTCTGTCTATATGAGGGATTCAGGACAAAATGACCAAATAACAACATTGTTTACGGCTTGGTCTATAAAAAAAACATTTTAAAGTAATCATGCACTGCTCCCATTATGATTTTTTTTACAGAAATCCTTACCAGAAAACAGAGCCTCTTCTTTTCTTAACTAGAATGAGAAAAGTGTCACACAAAAAGTGACTAACTTAACTAGAATGAGAAAATTGTCTCACAGACAATGAAATTTACTAAAATGAGTAAATTGTCAACTAGAATGAGAAAATGAACAAACGCAGTGACTAACTTAACTAGAATGAGACATTTGTCACACAAGCCTTTACAAAATATGAGATCAATGTATTATATACTAGTATTTAAGTATACACGTGGATTCAATAAATTTTGTACTAGACCAATTCATTTTTTTAAATATTTTCATTATGCACAGTGATAACTTTGTCAGTTTGACGATATTACTGTTCGAAATTTCAAATACATTGACAAACATCTCTACATTGACAAACATCTCTACATTGACAAACACCTCTACATTAACAAACATCTCCATGATACAAAAACAATTCTTTCTGGAGAAAACATGCCAAGATTGAAAGACACTTTTTGGACAGTCTGTTCTCAAATAATAGTTTACACCGGGCTCGGGGCACATTCGAGAAGTACAGAAAAATCCTTCCTCGAAGGTTTGATAAAATACAAGCAGCTATTTTTAGAATGAGACTAGTAAACATTGTCACTGGAGATTGCAAATGCTAAGGGGAAGTTTGGAGAATCTAATATATCGGACGGAACAAATATCACCCTCGCCA
>JAUMHA010382895.1:0-12347 GCA_032359765.1 Saxidomus gigantea
TAATTATCTCGTGCGCACGACATAGTATCTCGTGCGCACGACATAGTATCTCGTGCTCACGACTTAGTATGTCGTGCCCACGAGATAAATAAAAACATACACATGTCACCTCTGTGCCACCGTACTTTTGTCATAAGCAATACAATATGAAAGTTTGATAAAGAAATCTTAAAATAAGAAATGGCAAAGTTATAGCCAACGTTAAGTTTTTGTGACGGACGGACTGACGGACAAAGCTATCCTTTTGTTTTGCCTTTTCTCCGAAAGGACGACACAAAAAGCACCCACATCACAGGGTCCTCTTCTACTTACCTTTCCAGGGCAGAATTTGCCGAAGCTATACGCTATATTGGCAAACAAAAGTTTTGCAAAACAGGAGGGGGGCATCTTCTACACAAAATCTCCCTTTAGACATAAAAACACTGTTTAACAGCATTATTCGAGAAATGCTCCTGGGTCGGTTTTGATTACTCAACAATTGAGTCTTGGGCCTGACCTTGTAAACATCATTTTCAATATCGTATGTGTATAAACTTTATAACAGCACACAAGTTAAAACTGAAATCCTTGTTGCAGTGTGTGTAAGACGTACTTCAAATGAAAATATAGTATATACATTGTACAGGAATGTATAACGAATATGTCTCTCATCCATGGAGAAAATGTCACATTATTGGGTCAAAAAGGTAAAAAGTTATTGGCGAAGTTACAAATCTGTTAGCCAAAGATCAAGCGACATCATGCTTAAACCATATACTATACAACCCCGTTCTGAAAGGAGTCTCAGTGAATGAACGCTATGCCATGCATACTTTTAACAATTCCTTAGAATTGCATACGATTGCATTATTGAATGCCCCCTACTAATAAAATAAACAATATTGTTTAAAATTTAATGCATTAAATGTTTGTTTATAAGTCTTCTTACATGGATACACAGGGCAGCTTCATGAAAAATGTGCCAAAAGACATTAGTTCTACAAGGTTCGAAATTGTTTCATTAGATTTTAATTCTAGACTTTTTTTAATTTTTGGAGGAGAATTTATATTTTCAGACTATTTGTTACAACACAGAGTGTTTAGAATTTTATGCAAAAGCACCCAATGAAGCGTGACGACCTAAACCATGTCGGCAACAGAATTTCAGTCGAAGTTTCGCCTGTCAAAATCCCCATTCTCCGCTTTTGAATATAGAGCTTATACAAGTATTTTCAAATGTTTAAATCAATAAATGGATTTGATGCTTATGTTATTGAATGAGGTAATATCATGTATCTGCCAGTGGCATATATCAATACATCGTTATATTGTTCTATGAAATGTGAAAGTTTGAATCCTGGTGTTAGCCGTGATTTGGATATGGGGATCGGACATTTAAATGCGAAGTATGGAGAATATAACTGGATATAGTTTTTTTGAACGTGAATGAATTAAATCTGAGTCGGTTAAGTTTCTTCGAGTTTCAAATAGCAAAGATACATGACATCACAACCCCACATTCCCTGTCCCCCGAGACATTGCCTATCGTAGGACCAGTGTAACAGTTAGACTTTGTCTCTGCTGAAACATTAGTGTTCATTTTGATGCATTTACGCGACCAATTTATTGTAGTAAATGTATCAAAATGGAACATTTACCTAGATCTACTTAATTAGTGTTTGAAATTATCATTGTTCCCCTATTTACTGACTCTTTATATAATTAAAATCAAATTGCAGCGAATACTGCGCTGCCATTGGCATTTGCGATCGATAAAAAAATACGTAAATAGTTGACCATGCATGTCGTAATTATATAATTTTATTTAAGAAGACACTGGTTGTGGTTTAAACTTGTACTGGATTAGTTTCATAAAATCATGTTATGTATGAAGCTGGGTTAATATGATAAAGTTTACATGATGCACTTTAGGTTTATGTTATTTGCCGCCTAAATACGTTCCGGAAGTGTTTTGAGTACGGTTTCCCAATATGCTATATATAGCACACAAGTTCCCAATAAAAAATTCCCGGTAACGAAACTTTTCTTAAAATATGCACTGATTTCCAGGTATTGTTTCCATTGCATTATCATGTGTCACCCACATACACATTGTGAGATTTATTACAAAGCAAATGAAAGAAATAGATCTAACACGCATATTTATTAGTGAAAATTTGGAATATGTGCAACACGGTCGTATAAATATTTGAGGTTAATTCGTTGTATTCTTTTATTATAACGCTGAAAGACAGAGACACAAAAAATAAAAATATAATTATAACGCTAGATAGATTTGCAAAATCATTCTTTGAATGTGTGCATAATTTCGTTAATAACGAAAATATTTCACTACAGATCGTGCAAACGTAACAATGTCAGAATTTAGGCGATAGTTAACCATAGCCATAAATATCTAGCAATAATGATAGAAGTCGAAACCGAAACTCATTTAAATCGCATGTAGTGGCTTTATTTATACTTCCTGGGAAATGGCGCATTATGGGTCATTTCTGCAGATTCTCCAGGATGATTCTCCGGTGACGTTTGATAACAGACTCAGTTCAACAACGGTATCGCGTGAACATTCTGTACAGTGGGAGGATGAGGACTCGTTTGAGGTCAGTGAGGTTCCGAATGCCGCGTATAGTGACCTTAACTTGGCTGAGGCGTTGCGAACAATAGTTACCGAACACAGTGAATTGGAGGCTCGGACTCAAAACCAGTTCCCTGAATCAGTGCCGACAAGCTCCAGCAGTGAAATTAACCTAAAAAAAGAGCTGAGAGCCAAAATTCAAACAAGAAGAGTCTCGGCAGGAGTTGGCGAATTGCGCGTTAAATTTGAGCCTCCAAAATCTTATCCGGTAGGTAAATATTTAGATCTACCTCATATTTCTGAGAAAGTTATCATTTCTTTTCATTCGTTCCTGGAATAATACGTGGGCTGTTTTATATTTACAGCTTAGTAAGGAGGAGAACGAAAAGGTGCAAAAAAGAAAACGTCGTAACAGAGTGTCCGCCAATAGAAGTCGTCTGAAGAGGAAAACACATGAAGATGAATTGCAAAGGGTTATAACATTTGTTTAATAAAAATAATATTTACCGATATAATTTTACATATTCAATAATTTAGAATTGTATTTCTTTTTTTTTCTATTAGATCTATTGAACTCTTTTCTTCTTTTTTTGCGCTATATTAATGCTTTGTATTTGTATTTGTAAATCATTTAGAATCTACGGCCTAAATCTAATTATTCTAAGTAGGCTAGACACGCCATGATATTTATGTAATAGTTATATACTAATTTTGTTTTATTCTATTTCTATGTTTTATTTTTTAAATGCACAGGTGCAAGACACACTATCTTTTTTTTGCATATATATATATAGATCTAATTATAATAGAAAATTTATATGCACAAAAAAGATAGTGTGTCTTGCATCTGTGTTTGAATGTATTTCAAATACATCATAAGATCTAATGTCGCTCTGTTAAACATGTTCATTTTAAAAGTTATGCGAAACATAAATAATGAAAATAATAAAAAGGTAATAGATCTAGATTCTAAAAGTAAAATGAACCGAATTTTGAACAAAAAAGTATTTATAATGAATATTCCTGTTTAGTTATACATGTAACTATTAAACTACATGTACTATACAAAATGTAATTATAAGTGTTAATATCCGTATTATTATTTTTTACTATTAATATACATTTATACTTATCATTGTATTTAGAAATACATACTGTATTTGCTTATTTATTAATAATAATAAGAATAATAATAACTTATTTATCGGTAAAATAAAAGATTAACGCAGTAAAGGTGTAAGGACTTTTGTTATAATTTCAATTGTTGAAAAGTTAACGATATCTCTTCTACAACTACTACTTCTGCTACCACAACTAATTATTATTATTATTAATATTATTATTATTGTTATTATTATTATTATTATTTGCCTGAAATTAAACACAACAGAGCGATAAACATTTGGGTTCTTACCGTTACGTCATTTATTAGAATTACATGTATCTTTAAAATGCATAAAGTGTACTCAAATCATTATTCATAAGTATATAATAAATTAGAAAAATGATTTATTAATTTAGTAATATCTAAACTCATAGTTTATCATTCAGATAGTATTGATAACAATTATGAAATTATTAATCATTAAATATATAATTATAATTGTTTTATTTGTTATAATTAGGATCTAAGTAAATAGTAAAATAATTGATTGATTACTTTTAAAAAATCAATTTAAATGTATTTATTTTAACTTTAACTGTTTCTTTGAATCATCGTTTTACATTATTATTATTGCTGAATATACTCACATTCAAACAGGTGTTATATGTTTACAGGAAGTGACGGATCTTGAAACCGACAATGACAAACTTTCTAAGGAGGTAGCGCTCCTAAAAAATCTAAAACAAATCCTAAGTTTGAAAATGGCGACTCACCAATGCACTAAACAAGATAACGTGTCATCATCATTGACAATTTTGAACACAAGGAATTCTGGGGAAAGTGTCAATACACAGAGAGTAACCAGACAGAGGACAAGCACCGGGTATAAAATGAAAGCAGAAGTAACTTCCTGTTAAATAAAGAACTGTATTGGAAAGTGGTAACTTGTTATGTCCCATCTAATAAAACTACTTACTCGGGTTAGAACCTGCTTATTTATAGCCTACCTTGTTATATATAACCTTGTTACACCATATTGGTACATCCTACCTGGCAATATATTTAATTTCCTAGATATAACCTACACTACCAGATTACAGCCTGGTCTTCATACATCCTTCCTGGCAATATTTTTTCGAGATTTACCCTACCAGGTTACAGTCGGACCATGGCAAATCCTACCTGACATTATATTTCCTAAGTAGATACATCTTACCATGTTACAGCCTGACCTTGATACATACTACCTGGCAATATTTTTTTCAAAATTTATCTTACCAGATTATGTACTTGGAACATCCTACATGGCAATTTACCCTGACCTTCCTAGATATATCCTGCCTGGTCATTCTATATCTAGTTATATCCTCATAACCTTGTTACTCTTGCCTTACTAGTCTGGTTGAAATCATATCCTTCCTGGTTACACCCTTACCTTGTTATGTATAATTTGGTTGTGACCTAACATGGTTAAACTATGCCGTACCAGTTACATCTTAGTAATACCCTGCCCTACACATTTATGTCCTAACTTAGTAACTGTTGATGCCTTTACTAGGCTGTACCCTACTAGGTAGGTCATGGTTCCAGTCTTAATTGTTATGCCCCTATGAGGTAGTGCCCTTACTGGTTATAGAATTACTAGTTACCGTATTGTATGTCATATTCGACACAATTGATTGTCTATGTTCACATATCATAACAAGGAAGTCCCTGCATCTTACCCTTTAACCTATGGATATTTTACAATGTTAAAACAATTCTTTCTGATAAAAATGCACACTATTCACGACATACCCCTATGTGATTTTATAGGAGAATGAAATGCTATACATAAATTGATTTGATATTGATTTGATATTACATTTTATTGACTTGTAAAATGGATATCAAAGTTGATTAAAGTTGTTACAAAAAGTCGTTTCCTTATATTTGTTAATAGTATATTTTTTCCGCTTTGAGACTGCAGTTCTAAATGTATTTTGGATTAAATCAAAGGGCTGTTAATCCATCAAAATACAATTAACGACAGACAACCTGCAAATCTATATTTTAACCAGTTCGTTTTTTAATATTTAAAATAATTACGTTAGTAATAAAAATAGTATACATGTATATCCGAAGAAGACATGAATCATAGTATAAATGTAAATTTCTGTTACAGTGACATCTAATTCGCCAAGTAGAAAACTCCCGGTTTTTTTACAAAATCTATTCATTTAGAAAAAGAGGACCAGTCACCGTGCCCTTCTGTCCTTTTCCGCCCACAGTTCTATAGACAGTCTCTTTATCTCTTCTAGATATGCAACAAACCAATGATTACGCACGAACAATATGTTTGCCCTAAATAAACCTATTGCATAAAAAATATAATTTATCCTTCCAAGGTTTATTTTACAAGGTTATCTGTCAATAACTGTGCCAAATTCACAGCAAACACAAGACTTTTTTTATTATAGTGTCAAATACAATAAAAGACGGAATGTTGAGTCAATGATATGAAATTCAATCAGATGTTTCCAGTTTATTTTTAAAAAGTTATGGCCCTGTGACCACGCACTTGTAGGCACATTATTACAATGAAAGCGTAGGATCATGAGATCAATCACATGCATTATTGTTAACAATACGCTGATTGACAGAAAAGTAGCTATACAAAATTATAGTTGACGATCTAATTGTACAGATATGTACGCGATTGTTTCCATTTGTTTACAATACGTGTCAGACACGATTCTAAATAATTTCATCGAAAAACACAAATTGTATTTTTGGTTTACTCATTAGTTTGGAGAAAATGTTTATTATAGTTCCTAGAAACAGGGAGATGAAAAACCGATCAAGAAACGCTTTTTAATTTTTCAGTGTCACAATAATGGTTTACAAATCTAATATGAAGAAAAAGAAATTGGTAGGGATTAAACTTTTAAAATCGTTTCGAATGCAAAATGGCGATAGTATAGCTTCATAAGTATGGCTCTTAATTTAAGTTCGTTCAAGTAACGCCTATTTCAACCGTGTTTAAGTCATTATTACAAGTGGACAGTTTGTCTTCGTTCTCGGGAAACATTAGTACTGGTTTGTTTGTAATTGTGCTTATTGGGTCCACCATCCTCTAAAGAGGCTACAATCGGTACGACCCGTCATTAGTACTGGAATCCTCTCCTCCGTTAGTAACTGCTAAATTTCTCAAGTAAAGACACACAGCCCGACAGCCAATGACTCCCAGTCGACAAACGATTTCCACGATTTCAAGTCAGCTACTCCAACCACTTGACGGAGACGGACTCAACAAAATCCAAGTGGTGTTTGTATTAGATACAATGGTAATCTAAACACTTGATCTACAGGAAATTTTGGTAGACCAGTTTTGATAAAGGCTGCTACGAAATGACTGATGCAATGTAAAACTGTGTGCTAAAGGCTAGATATAGACATTCAAAGCCAGACAGTGAGCAGTAACGATTATTAAAATGGCGACTGAAAAGCCATAGCGACGACACGGTCGGTGACCTAACTGTACAATAAACTCTGTGACAAGGTCAAGTGACAATTGGACAGGAGCGAACAGTAACATGCTTAATTTGGCAAAAGGGTCACGACTGTTGTTTCTATTGCAACCCAGCTGGTTGGTTTTATTTTGAACAGGTTTGGAGGTTTGGTTTATAAAGAAATCATGAATGTCAAAGAACTTGCCCGCAATGCCACGTCTATGCAGACATTGTTTAGAGAATGTTGGACAACGCTTTTTCACGATAGAAACAGAATAATGCTAAATGCATAACTGGCTCGAGATCAATATCGGCAGAGATAAAGACTGGATTAGAATTATTGAGGAGAAAAGCCACCTCTAAAACGATACGATTTGTTGTAAGGATGTCAGGTTATCTACTCACCATCCATTTTACGTATTTCGAAGTTACTCTGGCAACCACTTAAGAGCAGAACTACAATGTAGTAACAATGACACAAACCAGATCTACTGACAATCTATCACTGCTTCTGCCAGATCTTGTACATCATGGTATTCTCTATTTCAGCAGCACCACTATAGATTTTATTGAATCTGCAGAGAACTCCTATAACAATGCTTTCTACACTCAGCTCCCGGACACCCACACACACTAGGAGTCTTAGCTTTCTGGAAACAGGTCTCCCACATTTAATAATTTAGAATCTTTATTTTGTGGTCAGACTGATATACACCTAAAACAGAAATAGACGTTTGGTCTTTGGTTTAAGATAAATAACTAACTCGTGCAGGTTTTAAGCAATATTTTAATATAGTGATTTTTGTTCAATAACTGTATACAGATTACTGAATGTACCTTTACTAGTACAGTATTTGTCAACATGTAAAACTTATAAAATAAATAATTTCTATTTATCAACAAACAACTATGCAATTGTTATATATAAACTTAACATGAATTTTAAAGTTACCTACATTAACTTTGGGGGAGGGGGCCAGATAGATGAATATCCTCACATTGTTCCGCTGACAGATTATATATATGTTTGCCTTTGGGACAAGAGTAGGCAGTAATCAGTCTACACATCACTTTAAACAACATCAGCAACTTTCTATTAAAGAGGTGAGGTGGAAAAGTTCATCTTAATAACTGAGCAGATCCATGTTTAATTTACTGCACATGAAGTCTCTCACAGTTTTAAACACTTGACAGTATCTATTCTAACGAAATACTATTGTAACATCATTTCTGATTGGTTATCTCATCTAAATTCACAACTTTTAAATAAGGTTAAACAGTTTGAAAAATCGAACAATCTTTAATTTTTCGCATTTTAGAGTGTTGTGCATTAGAATAGGGTTAACAATTTAGTGATTTTGACATCTGTGATGGTATATACTGTTTTTAATGGTCACACACATTTTTAACAGCTCTGCTATCGCCTTAAAAACCATATATACACTTGCAAATATCAAAATTACAAAACAGTCTACTCTATAATGTATAGCATGGACACTTTATATCCACAGGAATTCCAATGAATGAAAGTCTCATATATAAAAAAATTTTGCTGACCATTTTAATTAGAATAAATGGTGTTTATGAACATAATATTTGTTATATACAGAAAGATTTGACAAAGGTTGTTTTTAGAAAATAGTGACTGTTACCTGGCTACAGCATCATTAATGAACTGACTTGTCATAGTAAAAATTCTGGCTTCTGGCCCCTCATGTACAACTATAATATATGGTATAAATTTGGTTTAACTGACCGCTCTAAAACTATATGTATACTTGTAAAATATACATTGTGGAATGCTGTGCATTTGTATGCCATACCTCAGTCAGACGCATTACCACAGTTTATACAATCCTGATTCATAATGCAATCTCTCAATTCAATCTCTTCAACATAAACATTTTCAACTGTCAACATACAAGACAGCTTCCAAACAACCGGGGACCTCTAGCATTGCTAGGCAAGGGTTGTCATACTGTGTGTATAATACCTGTCTGTTTACACACATTCCCTTTACTAGCCCATAAACATTCACATATTTAGAAATTTCATTCAATATTATAGTATAGGAAGAATTTTTTTGTAAAAATGAAGAACTGTATTAAGACTTGTATAAATATTTGAAGTTTACAGGCCAAGCTTAAACTGTAAGTAAACCAGTTATTGAATTCCGTGTAAAGGATGCAAAAAATACACACAATCATGCACTTTTCAGAGCTTACAGATCTACACTTAACATTCCTTACCCTATCAGTGGGTTTTTTTGTTGTTAATGATAAACTGAAACTACTTCAGTATAATCTCATACACTGAACTAAACACTTAATATACAAATTGCAATTGAAAAGGGCATAGTTGTTCCTTGGCTAGATTGTTGCTTTTATACACAATTTCCAAAAATTACCAATTAAACAACAGTACAATGTTAAGAGTCTCTGTCATTTTTATTCCTACCTCTGGTATTGCCAGTATATCTCTTATAAATAGGATACTCAAAACAGTGTTCAAAAGTTTTCAAAAACAAAAATACACTTTTTTAAATAAAAAAGAACTATATGATGGTATCTTATTCAAACTTCCTTGAATATCTACTTCACTTTGGAAGTTACAAAGTTAAAAACCAATGGCAAAATTAGAAAAGATATTGTAGAAAGATAGTGCAATAAAGTACTTTTCAAATGCATATGTAAACTAAGGAGAGGGTCAAAGAAGGAAATCAATTTTTTCGTAAGTGTTAACCTATCTTGATTTACAACTGAATAACGTAAATGTACTGGTTTTTGACATGTGATCATAAATACACAACCAAACTTCCAACAATGTAAATGATATAAATATGTATATACTTGCCACCATTACATGGTGTAAATATTGTAATACTGAGCAACAAGAAAATGGGACTTCAATGAGACATGTATGTGGATCTTTACACGTTATGGCATTTGAAAAACATGCACTTCTGACTATATTGATCTACTTCAAAACAAATTCAGCACTTCTGGCTATGTCAAAATTGATCACTGACTTTTTTTTTTTCAACATTCCAGAACTAAACAACAGAGACAGTACACAACTTTGTATCCAAAAAAACTTTCGTAAAACATTTCTCCCTAGCAATCGGGACCAATTGCAATATTGTTAGATTCATAAAAAAGTTAATGAAAACAAGGTCTTTCAAATAGTATGGTCCGGTAACGAGCGTAATACGATAAATAACTTGCTGCATATCACGTGACCAGCATCTGGGTACCCGCCATTTTGGAAAACGGAAGAAAAAATTAAATTTGAAATCTACGTAAATCTTGTTATATTACCAATCAATTTGACCAACAAAGAGATATTTAATGCAATATAAGCAAGTATTCCCTTATCCTAACACGAGTGTTTTGTCCCGGTTTCTTTTTAGTTTGATTTTTGCATTGGTGGTTGACTCGATACGAACATGGCCAAAAGCTGAAAACTGACCTAATTTTTGGGCTTCTTTCCTACTTGGATGGTGTTCATGGGATTAATGTAGCAGCTTGTTCTCTTAGATTTAAGCCGAATGGGCTTATGTTATGTTTTAGATTTTCATATTTCACCCGTATTTTAATTTTCTGGGATGGGTAGATCTGTTCAAAATCTAAAAAATGGCCTCACTGGTGATTGTTTTGCACGATATGGTGATATTTGGTGAACAGTTTTTCACTGTGTATTTAGGGTCAAATGATGGAAAATTGGTAATTAAACTATAAATTAAGGGTTATTTTTCAAAAGTTATGAATAAGATTTTCGTTTTTTCATTTTATAACATTGTAACATACAGTTTTGTAGGACCAGTATCGCGAGTCAAATGACCATCCATCACTAAAATGCGCTAGACGGAATAGCATGACCCATGTTCAACTTGCATTAAAAGTAAAAGTTGATTATATATAAAGGTTTTAATTTTACAGTTTTACAGACAATTCATCAGCTTTCCAATGATACCATTTTTATCAAAATTGGTATTTAAATAACAAAATGACGGGCAGTTTTGAATTCTACGTTTCCAGGTAAAAATTGATAACCAAGACATGATCATCAGTACGATAAGACGTTTATACAAGGCATTTCTAGACCATACTATTTGAAAGACCTTGATGAAAACAAGATACAAAACATGTTGAAAACATGGGCAATTCTCATACCTCAAATGATATTATTGTTTCCTTCATACATATCCCAATATAACAAAACATGAACAAGTCAACAACTTTTGTAATGAACAAGAAACTTGATTCAAAGCACTTAACTTTAATCACAGGTCAGATAAATAAAACAGGAACAGCTAAAAAAAGGTGAAAACTGTATAGCATTACAAAAATACATGTATACAGGTCCCAAATGTTGTTGTGCATTTCTGGAATACTTGTTATGAGAATTGTTAAAAAAGTCTTTGTTTTCTCTCATTAAATTTTCTCACAATCTTATTGGTTTACAGGCTGAGAACATTACACTACAGTCCACTCTTGAATTAAATTTTACAATAAAAGTGCCTCTTGAAGAGGTTAAAGATAAACCACAATAGTTCCTGCCCACAAGTTATTTTTGCCTTCACTGTATAACTGAATTTGATACATCAGTTTCTACTTTCAGAATATTACATTTTGATATTTTAAAACACTGGGAAAATGATTTGGAAAAATAAAGAGCTGTTAGACTGTAATTTTTCAAATAACACTTCTGAACATGTAGCTTTCATGCAACTGTAAACAAAATTTACCACTGAAATTAGAATTCAAAATATCATCTACATAAAAACTGTTCCTAAGAGGTAAGAATATACCGGCACAAACATCCATATCACTGCTTTAAACCAGGACCAATATTCATCCACAGACTCACGTTTATGTTTTTGAACAACTCAAGCTGCATGGTCTTGTCAAAGAATATCTACTCTGTTTGCAAAATTTACTGGTCTACAATTCTGCAATTTCAAACAATGCAACCTAACAACAAAGTGCCTGAAATTAAATTTTAAAGTTACTTTTTCAAAGACTTTACTGAAAAATTGCATTGCCTTCATTACAGCTAAAATGTCTGAACATGTAACCAACATAAGATTACCAGCATAAAGTAATATAACTATAGGTGCTACCTATCCACGGGAAAAACTAAATACATTAATTAATTTGTAACTGTTATCATAATA
>JAUMHA010382906.1:0-12345 GCA_032359765.1 Saxidomus gigantea
CTACCTTGACAATAATCCGACTTATATTATAACAAACCCCTGTGAGCCACCATGTTATAAAGTTTGCGATCCTTTTTTTTTTAAACTAGTATACGTTCTATCCCCTTTTAAAACACCATGCTATAACAATGGCAAATCATTTCCAAATTGATATTCTGTATCAATAATTAACTCATAGTAAATGTAGATAAATTCTAAGACGGTCTTTGGAATTGTTGACATGCATTGCTCGACCATCTCACATGTATTGCTAAAAACATTTGGATACTGTAGCTCTGTCGGTATTTATTGTGCATAAAATATTGAGATGAAATGTAACATAATATAACAATAACAAATATTTTCAGACGCAAAATGTTGGACAATATACAACGGAGACATCAGACAACCCACATGTACAACATAAGATAAAGCTACATGTAACTTAGTGTTCTCGGTTCAGAGAAGATAATAGTGCCTGCAAACTGTCTTGTATATAATGTACTTGGATGTTTACACGTAGCACTTAACTTCATTAACATATCACCCTTGTTATTGTAATGTGTTGTGAATAAATCCTCTGAATAGTCTCAGATTTCGTTTTTATGAATTAAATCTGAAATTTCAGCAATGCCTTAATAGAAGCTTCTATACTGTTGCATTAATACGTTACATTTTTACTAATTGCCTATTGGAAGAATTACCATATGGGTACATAAAAGCAAACGGGTGACCATACAACTAAAGCAAACTAAGGACGAAGCATTTAGTAGTAAAACACCTTAAACGCATACCTATGAGCGGACGGCTATCATTACGAAATATTATTTTTGTGTTGACTTTACTTGAATCTTGAGATGGCTTCTTTGTTTAAGTCGATTATGTGGTGAATATGACATGCATTTAGTTCGTTTATGCTTAGAAGAATCAGATTCCAATATAAATGTAGTTTCATGCATAAGCATATAACTACAACATTGTTTGACAGTTATGACATGCGCAAGAACATTATTTAACAACATGTATGTTGCGCATTCCATGTTATTTAAATCTTGTGACGTTATGATTTGACGTTACACGTATTTTTCTCTGTGACGTCAGCTTAAATGCGGAAAGATGAAAAAAGCAAAATATAGTTGCTCATATATCAAATATATAAACCTAGTTATCTCAAACAGGGTAAAATCAGAAATTGGCTGCAAAACGTAGACATTCCCGGAATTGCATTGCATAGTTACATTCAGTAAAACGATCTATCAGAGCAAATAACTCAAAATCAAACTAAAACTACTAAATTTGGTACTTTCATGAAAATAAGCATATAGTGCAAACTTCGAAAACTAGAGTAATGTTGCAACGAATAAAAGATTCTACTAGGTTCAAGTTTGATTGCTATGATGTTAGGGACAGATATGACAACAAACAGATACACAATATAGCTGACAAACAAAGTCTGTTTCTACATCCGGAAATAAAACATTACTGTGAAAAGTTACGAATATTGTGCTTACGTGTTTTCATCGTATGGTAAGCTTCATCCTCTGTTACTGTAGGTGTTTCTACTTTAGCAGAATGTGGCCCTGGAAATGACAATGATATTAATTTTTATATTCATTTGATGCAAATTAAAAATATAAACTTGATCGGTGATTCCAGTTCGATATATTTTAAAATCAATGCAAACAACCAAATTCAGTTAATATATATATCATGCCGAATGAAGTACATCACCGGAGAGGAAAAAAAATCTGGACATTGTCTTGGTTACTGTCATAAATAACTTTACTAAATTAAAAATAAATCCTCACTACTACATGTAGTTTTAGAAAAAAAGAATTCTTAAGTTTCTATATAGAATATTTAAGAAAATGGCTACACCCCTTAAACGCCTCATTCCTAAAAACACAAATGTTCTAAATCCCCCATTCGGGCCTCATCTCTGAGATGATTGTTTTTTCTGCAAGTTACATTCTGACATATAGAACTTAATCCGGGTATGTTAGATAAAATCAACAATACTATTTTCAGAAAAAAATATTCTTGAGTTTCTATAAAGATTTTGTAAGAAAAGCGACCCCCATTGGGGGCTCATCTCTGAGAGGATCATTTTCTTCTGCAAGTTACTGTCATAAAGAACTTAACTATTGTAAGATAAATTATATCACCACTGCTAGGTTCAGAAAACAAGAATTCTTAAGTTTCTATATAGAATATATAAGAAAAGCACTACATCCCCGTAAGGGCCTCATTTCTAAAAAGTCCATTTCCTAGTTGTCCACTGCTAAAGACTACATAATTGATTACTTGTGCCATAACATAATCAAATTCTGACAAGCCTTTTCAGAAAAAAGACGCATTTTTTAAATTTCACCACCCCATCGGGGCCTCATCTCTAAGGGGATTTTTTTCTGCAAGTCACAACTGTTTTAAGTTAAAATAAAGGTCCATTACTAAGACCAAATCGAATTTTCCTTTAAATCTGGAACTGGAACAGGGAAATACATTTTGAAACTTGCTCCTAAAACTTTACAATAGCCGTGGAGTATTTCCCTGTTTGAAATACTGCTGCAGAATAACGAGTGAATGTTTTGTATTTCCTTAGATTGACCTGGGTGGTCTTTTTGTCCTACTTTCAGTTTATTACATGTTGTAAACAGTCAGAGATATATGTTGCACATCATTGGAAGTATAGCTCTGTCAACTATAATTCATAATAGGCATGCTTATTCATGTACAACCTATTAACAGCCTCTCTCTGGGAGACTTCTTGAAAATTACAAAGATATTTGAAAAATGGAAAACCTACTTTCGTTTTTGAAAAGGCAAAATATAACTTATTAATTATTTTGTTACACTCAAATTTTCAACACAACATGGTCACATTCGATGCAGTATGTTATATGTTTCCTTCTGAGAAGACGCCCGTTACAATTCCAGATTAAAAAGAAAATTCGAATTGGTCTTAGTAATAAACCTTTAAATGAGCACTACTACATGTACTTTCAGAAAACAACAATTTATAAGTTTCTCCAGAGAATATGAAAATAAAAGCGCTACACCTTTAAGGGCCCTATTTCTAAAATAATAGTACAAAGTTGATAACTGGTGCCAAACATTATCAAATTCTGACAAGCCTTTCCAGAATTCCAGCAATTTTAGATATCTGGACCCTATCCCGATGTAGGGGGTGGATGTTACAAAGAGTGATCATTAGATTGTATGAGTCATTACAATTAAGTTTTCATCTTGAATATAATTTAAATTACAATAATTGAAAAGCAATAACTCTGGAGCTACTGTAACAATTCCGACGACGGTTGCGCGTGCATCGCCGCATCATGATGTTGTGTATTTATTTTAAGTTTCATGAAATCCCATCAATTGGTTCCTTAGTTATGGTTCCACGCGGAGGGACAGACGGACAACGCCAAAACAATATCTTTCTGCTTTCGGCGGGGAATATATGTAACAGGATAACAAATATAACCTGTGCGAGACTTTATTATAACAAAGTTAGAATAAAATACTAATTATTAATGCAAAAATAGTTGGTTTGCTTATATATTGTGACGAAGAGCCAAAGAGAATGACTCAAACTTGGAAAGAATTTCATCCTTACCAGTGTGGTACAATTTTATGTTTAAAGTAGGTGGTAAAGTTGTTATTACAATAAATGCAAGTGTCCTTTTTGTAAACGACCTTTTTTCAAAAGCGATGGTACATTCTACACATATGTAGAGCTTCAGCAACATTTGCACAAAGACATTTATTTATTAATTGATAAAGGTATGTGTCAATACTTATACATACAATATCTTGATAAATTAAGATTTGCACAAAAGGGAACACATTTGAAACTTCTTTTTATACCTTTCATGATAGCCAAAAGGGCTGTCGAACCATTTATGATAACTTTTTAACCTTGATCCAGAAGAATATGGAAAATCGATTTGAAATTAGCAAGTTTTGATTGTGAAAGGCCTATAAGGACCCTTTTGCAATGACAAAATACTCTAACTGAACTGGTTCTAGTACATAATTAATCATAGAATTCTGGGCACAAACTAATTCCGTGCAAGATAATGACACGTGTTCAGTCTGCAGCTCATCTTCAGAAACTTTTTTGTTTTAAGTTTAAGTCCTTACACAACATTTTCTCCATCGGTTCAAGTAGAATGGTCAGCAGCAGATCTAATCTGTGGCAACCCAATAATCCCAAAAGCTATAAATCATGTTATCTTAGTTTTCAAACAGTATATTTATCATGCTAAATTAAAACAATGTGTTCCAAAATTCAGTGTGTGCAAAATGAAGTCTCAAACAGTTTTCTTTGGTAGTAATTGATAAAACATAATATAGTAGGGTGACTTCCAGGCTGTACAAATGTACTGTATCAAAATAATGTGAAGAAATGTTACTATTTTGATGCGATTTACTGATTAAGGGCAGCGCTATTTACCAACTGGTGCTCTACTGTTGATGTAAATGCAAAGGTGGTCAGTTTAAATGGTGAAGAAATGTATTTGAGAATTTTGACCATTAATCCCTTCAAAAATGATTCTCTTGAACGTGTACACTCCTTTGAAAATGCACCGGTTCCACTAAGTTTGTTTTCAGATACTGCATGATGTCAACCTCAAACTCTTGACTTAGGCGAGAAACTGGAGAAAATTGTATATCCTTCTTTTGTTCTCTGCTGCAACCTTCTAATGATGAAAAACGTACATACACACATATGGCTGCAGGATTCTGGAATTATGTTCTTTAAAACAGTACAAATACATGCAGTCTAAAATTCCAGACACACCAGTATCTTGGTAACAGTACTTCCACTGCCCCTGTTGCTATGTAAACATGCTGATACCAGACTGGAAGAGAGTCGTGGCCAGTTATAAAAGCAAACATGAGCTGACAAAGCTTTATACAAGATATCTCACAGAAAATTGCCAGGATCTACTTCATAAGGAAAAATCTTTTTCGTCTCCGGTGGTATGGGTGAAAAAAATCCTTTGTATTTGCTGTAATGCTGCTTCTTTTGTTGATAAAATGGAATGCAGCCTTGTAGAAGATGGTGGTAGAATAATATTACATGAGGCATATTAATCACCTCTTGGGATCAAGAAAGCCGTTAGTGTTAGTCCAGACACAGATGTTTTGGTTCTGTTGGGTCATTAAATGTATACAATCAACCTTTTACAAAACACGAGCTTAGTGTGTTTTAGCATTTGTCTTTTATTCTAATATATTGTCTTCTATATCAGTCCTAAATTAACAAAAGCAAACAGGTTTTACATGTGTTCCTGAAAACCTCCATGGTCGAGCTGTTGAAGTTGGTGACTTGATACACTGTATTTTTTTCATTGATAGAGGGGTCAAAGGTTTGAGTATTGCTAAGGACCAGGTCTCATTTTGTAAGAAAGCAGTTTCTTATGGAGGGTAGGGGTCCAGTACTGGTCCTTCCAGGGAACAATGTCTGTATCTAAAAATACTGATTAAAGGGGCATACAACCCAAAGAAAGAAATGAAAATACCTTTTCAACTACAGCAGTCAACAAGAAAACTCTTTTTAACATAAATTCATGACAGTCTAAACCCTGTGTTACATGTGTCATTGGACAAATTTAAAAACTACTAATTAAATCAGAGCTGAGGGGTGAATTAAGTTCCCTGTTTCATTTCAGTTTTTAAAAAAAATCTCAATACATTAATATTATCAAGTAAGGAATCTAACTGGTGAAATGAGCTGTTAATTTTGACTACCAGATAATTTTCAACTATAGCTAGTTTGCTTTTCAAAATGCCCTTTCACCTGCGAGTACAACTTTATATACAAGAGCTGTCAGTAGGACAGCGCGCTCGACATTTTGTAGTGCTTGCCAATTAAACAAAGCTCTGTCAGTAAAAACAAAACAAAGATCTGTATAAACAAGGGCAATAAGTAGCAATATATTAAGTCAAGAGTTATCAAACTTAATTGTTTATCATCCCTGAATACTACAGCAAAGTTTTAAATTAATACTTCAAGTGGTTAATGATATGTGTGCATATGACAGTGCCATTTGCCCACAAGATTTTAACTAGGAATTTCTAAGTATAAATCAAGAAACATTTCTCAGAGTTGTTTTCTCTTGCTTACAGATAGGTGTTATAATGGTACATAAGTATTTTAACTTTCAAAGTAATATCTCAAATGGTTAAGTCAACAAGTGGACAAGAATGCAAATTTAAGCTGAGTTTCTAAATCGAAAAGGACCATAGTTCAAAAGAAATCCTTGACACAGTTACCTTCTCCTGCCTATATTCCCGGCTAAAACCGTTCCATGATTTTCCAAGGAATAACATGGAAAAGAAAAGCCCGGAGTATTTAGACACCTTTTCCAGGACTTTCCCTGTTTATCGCGGAAAATGCAAAATGAGAGTAAACGATATTTTTCATGTAACAGAAGGTTCAGGTCCTAGTCCAATCAAGACCTATTATAGTAATATAAAGATCTATCTCGTGCCCTTTTTATTTTATTTTCATATACTAGTATTTAAGCTCATATTCCTATTCGGTTCCATTTCTCTGTTTCATTTAACTTACCTATAATTTTATTTCCTTTACTTTTGTGCTTATTCTTTTTCTTTTCTTTTTTTTTATCATTATTATTTAATTTCCAGTTTGCTACAATAAAGGACAATATTAATGGCTTTCTTTTATTTTTGAGTTTTTATGACATTTTATAAAAAGGTATCCATGTGGTGATCGAACCGGAGACATTTCTATAAGCAAAACAAACGCTTATCAGTCACCACTTTTAACCGACGCGCTATTTCGAAGTTGGAATTTCATACCGTTTCACAAGATTTTAAAACCAGTAGACATAAACATAACAATCCTGTCTCCCCTGAATGTAATTCCGGTATTTACAACTATCTTTATTTTAAATATGCACCAAAACATCTGGATACGTGAAATATATGTGTACGCTTCAGTGGTTAAAGCGTTCCTGCTTTGTAGGGTAAGTCCCGGGTTCGATTCCCGATTGGAACTGGAGGAGTGTCCTTGGATAGAGAAAGTGATGCAACACGTGTCGAAGTCCACATAGCTTTTAACAACAGTGTAGTTACATCTAAAATAAATGTTCAAGGGCCAATAACTAAGCTTAGGAAGCTTTCGTCGCTCGTCATCAAACTAAATATTGTAAAGAGAGTATACGTAAAGGCCAAGATAGTAAACTTAAAGCTTATGACAAAATATTTAAGTGCTATACCTAGTAACTGGATATTGATATATTTACTACGATGATAACGAGTTGTCTTTGAAATTCTTTATTTCCGTAATGCAGGCTTAAGTTAATTTGCATTATTCACTGAGCCTATTGAATTAAATCAGTTTAGAGGAATTGTCACTTAACGAGACATTAGTGTATTAATTTCGTAGCTCTCTTATCCCTGACAAACAATGAACTGGTATGAAGCTTTAATGATACTTTTTTCCAGAAAGAAGCTTCCTGTCTGTCTCTTCGGAAATAGAGCTTGGCTAGGAAATCTAGACAAATGGCGAACTCACTCAGCGGTCCAGGTCAGCAAGTGAAAGTTAGCAAGATTTGTCACTAGCCGCCATTTGTCTCAATATTCGCTAAGACTGTTTAGTTTTGAGTTTTACGCCCTTTTCTATCCTCGGTATTTAAACATATACTTTATAGTTTCAGACATATACATTTAGTTTACCGAGCTATCGTCCCTCGGAAGAACCAGTAATAGATCCCTTTCCTCCATAAGAAACTGTCGACTCACACATAAAGAGCCAAGGTCGGTAGCGGGGCTAAACATTCCCATGGCCCTCAATCAGTGAAAGGTTTTGTGATTACCAGTCAGCGGCCTTAACCACTCACGGGGGTGGTCTGTTCGCTAAAGTTTTACCCAAAGACTGCCTTTTATTGTGAAAGCATATAGTTATCGCTATGTCCGTCCTTCCGGCGTCCGTCTGTCCGTTACGTGTGCTTGTCCGGAGTATAACTCAAAAACTATGACAGGTATTTTGGTGAAAGTTTACGCAATGTCAGTGGACATTGAGAGGGGAACCCTCAGTCTACCCTGCTTGGTATATGAAGTATTTCCCCTTTTTAAAATTCTTGTCGGGAGTATAACTCCAAAAGTACTGACGGGAGGACACCGAAAGGAAGTGCAGTGATAAAGAACTCTACCTTGCCCCTTTCTAAAAGTATCTCTTTATAATTATCGTCTTAAATTTTCGTCCGGACTACATCTAAAAAATATTTAAGGGATTGACTTTATATTTCACACACAGTACAGTAAGGCGGGGAACGTCAACGAACTAAGAATGACATTTGCTGGTGCTGAGCTCGATATACTACTTTCTTTTTATTTGTTAACAAGCGAGGAATCTACCTGGTACTGATGTTTTAGTTGAAACGGTTTTAGTAATGTGTGATATATCATACAATGACCCATAACTTTACCAAGTTTGACCACAAATCTCCAAATATCCCGCATATTGACTCGCTTGTAGTTATCAACATCCTTGGTTACTAAAATAAACGTTGCGTCTGACAGACTCTAACAGATATGCTCTATCGTATCTAATAAAAGGACTGTGCCTTGTCTTAATCGCTGATTCTAGTCCAATACTTATGCAAGGGGTTAGGTCTATTCTGCAGATGTCTTTTCATCATCTCTAACGGTTTAATAGTCGAGTACCAAAGTTGGTAGTAAAATTTATTGAAAGTGTGCATTTTCTGTGACTCTGACAACGCTATAGTTGGCAATTCTTCGCAACGTGTTTTCTACTGTTTCTACTGCTTAACACAGAAACGACAATAACGGTGGTATTTTGTAAAATGATGTATGTGTTATTAGGTAATGACATTGAAGTGCCGCGCCAAAATTCAACACCAGAAACACAAGAAATGTACATGCAACTTTACGCATTACTCATTTTTCAGTCACGCTCCCCGGTCAGCGGTAAGTCGGTTACTATAGAAACGCTGAAGATTGCTTTCCGTTTTTTCTTTTGCGAATACTTGTATGACGAATTAAAGTTTATATGTACGAAAAAACAGATAAAAGTATTGAGAAATTAAACAAATATAGCAACAGTCCAGTTAATTCTGGATCACCCCTCGTATATGAGTTTCAACCTAGTCTATGCAGGTGGACGTATATATGAACAAGAGTAGAATTTAAGCTTAAGATACAAACTGAGAATCATAGAGTAAAGTTAAGTTTACAACGGTTATGAGATTCTTCATGTTAGATTGCTATAATGTTGAAAGTGTCGTCAGTTGTATGGAAAATGAAAAACAAGACAGATCTGGTAACAAACAGGTAGCTGACAAAGTATGTTTCTACATCCGGAAATAAAAACTTTATCATGGAGAGTAATGGATACTGTGCTTACGTGTTTTCATCTGACGGTAACTTTCATCATCTCTCAGTATTGGTGTTTTCACTTGAGCAGAAAGTGTCTCTGGAAACAACAATGATACATTGTATTTATTGTATGTTCATTTCATGCACATTTGAAATATAAAAATGATCAATGATTCCAGCGCAATATATTCTAAAATCAATACGAAACCAACATAAGCTGTTACAGAACGTGTACATACATTCAATAAACTAGTAATAGGTACTAGCTGACTGGTGTGATTGTACACATGAACTACTTTTGTTTTAATTTTTTTTGTTCTAATACATGTAGTTGTTTTGTTCTTTTGTCAAAGGTATGTCTTTCATTGTATTTCATCCAACAGAATTGGCCTGAGACCAGCGTACTCTTTGTATTGTGAGTGTAAATCATGAACATTTTTGGAAGTTATACCAAGCATCGATGGGAACACTTGGTAAATTGAAAAATGGCAACTGGCATTCTAGTACCATGCAGATTATGTTCACAGAACAAACTTCGGTCGCATGTCTACAAGTCCGTATATGTTGTGGAGGGCACAAAATATGTGTTTTAGTTCAACTCGGGTCTAAATCCGGCAACTATGACGGGCCTCGGATCAGGATTTACGCTACAGATAGTAACCTCTTGAGTGTTCCGGGAATGTCACTTGTATATTTTCAGCTACTGAGCTAGATGTGTGAATGTCAACCATAAAAAACATCACGAAATAACAGACTGTTTTATACAAATAATTATCCGGATAATTGAACAGACATTGCATATTATTTCCGGGACATTCCATTGATTACTGTTTGACCCGAGTTGAATTACAACACATATTTTGTCCTCTTTTCGTGCTCATGTCGGTTATTCCTGAAGATATCTTACCTTTTATTTCTTCTAGTGCCTCATTTCTTTCCTCAGGCATTTTCTGCAATACATCTGCACTATTCGTGTTCAGGCCAGAAAGTCCTGTAGATATTTTATTTTTTATCTCTTCAAATGTATCAGACATGTCCTGCAATGCATCTGCTCTTTTCGCATCCAGGGCGGTTACTCCTTCAGATATATTACCCTTTATTTCTTCTGATGCCTTATTTCTTTCATCAGACATTTCCTGCAATGCATCTGCTCTCTTTGTGTCCAAGGCGGTTATTCCTTTAGATATATTACCCTTTATTTCTTCTGATGCCTTATTTCTTTCATTACACATTTCCTGCGATGCATCTGCTCTCTTCGTGTCGAAGGCGGTTATTCCTTTAGATATATTACCCTTTATTTCTTCAGATGCCTTATTTCTTTCATCGGACATTTCCTGCAAAACATCTGCCCTCTTCGTGTCGAAGGCGGTTATTCCTTTAGATACATTACCCTTTATTTCTTCTGATGCCTTATTTCTTTCATCAGACATTTCATGCAATGCATCTGCTCTCTTTGTGTCCAAGGCGGTTATTCCTTTAGATACATTACCCTTTATTTCTGCTGATGCCTTATTTCTTTCCTCAGACATTTCCTGCAATGCATCTGCTCTCTTTTTGTCCAAGGCGGTTGTTCCTTTAGACATATTACCCTTTATCTCTTTCAATTCTGCTAAGGCCTCTTTGTGTTTTTCAAGAATGTTCTCTTCATCCATCTGACTGATGTGGATTTGCTTGGATTTCAACTAAAACATACATTTTAACCTTATCATATGACCGAAATAAGTTAACTGTTTTGCTTCATGCCTTGTGAAATGTTAGCCTAAAATTGAAATACTAAAGTTATTAGAAAATATTTGATACAAAGTAGGCCTACCTAGCGTTTGTCTTTGTAAATATAAACAAGCAAATCTTAAAAGCTCTGCATGTTTATTCCAGTAGGAGTTGGGAAGTTCTATTATTCAGAGGTCTGATCATGAAGAGCAAATACAATTTGGGTGTCGAAGAGGGAAATATCGTTTGGCATTGGTTACGAAAAAGGTGACATATACTTGCATATTCATATTAAGGTAGCTCGCGGGTTTCCCCTAAGACGTTTTTTTTAATCAACGTAGACAAAATGAATTTTGCATTGGTGTTTTTTGTCGAAAGATTAAGGTTATCTGAATACTAGAATACGCGGAACGCATCTTCTGGCATAATTATGTTTCAATTTACAATGCATCAAATGTGAGTAAACAGCCTGAGAGAACTTTTTGTGAAACCCCAATGAATTGTATAAGCAATTTTTTTTAATAAAAGAAGGGGCCATCGGTTTAATCTCTGAGCAACTGTAACCTTTTGGAAATTGAAAATAAAAGAGAAACGATGGCATAAAATATGAATTGGGCTGACGTAACGAACCGTTCCTTGTGTTTGAACGGGTAGTGCAGTATTTACATGTGATGTTATTGATCATTTAGTGAAAATTTAGTTATTTAATTTGTGTCCAATACTCAAAATCTTGGACAAAACAAAAATGTATTATCCACTTACATAGTCGAAATGATCAACGTTAAATAAGATTTGTTCAAAATAACACATTTCCTGATTGAATATCTTCAATAGATGAAGACATTTCCCATTTCAAATATTTTATTTTTTACTCATTTCTTGATGCAATACTCAGTACAGTAAATTCGCTCACTCCGACAACACTCGGTCGACGTTAAATCGAATTTTTTTTTTGATTATGTATACAGATGGCAATATAGATACAGCTACATAAAACCAAGATATAAGACCTTGACCTTGGGAGTAGGTGGCTTAGTATTGTTGCGACACATCAGTAAATACGGGTAACAATTGTGGGACAGACTACAATTTGTTTGTAATTGTGCTTATTGGGTCCACCATCCTCTAAAGAGGCTACAATCGGTACGACCCGTGGGACAGACTACAGTCTAAGCATGTAGATGTTATAGAGGGGATATGAGATACTGCTATATAACCCTATCTGAAAGGATTTGAACCCTAACTGTGACCTAGACCTTGGGATTAGGTGACTGGGTGCAT
>JAUMHA010382917.1:0-12343 GCA_032359765.1 Saxidomus gigantea
TCTTTGGTCCAGTATCCTTTGTCCAACAGTCTGCTTGATATCAGGAGTGATGAGAGTGTGTGTTCTGCTAAGCATGTGCCAATGACTACATAAAAGAAACAGATAATGATGAGGGGCAGGACTGCTATGCTTAGATAACTCTTACATTTTGCAATGGCATTTACAAGTACAATTTTAAGGAATAGGGGTAGTTTGTATGTATTATTTAAGATTATTACCAGAACTTAAATTGCGACTGCCATTTTCTATTAAACGTGAGAACATTTTCAGGTCAGATAATTTATGACAGACCTAAAAAGTAAGCATGATTATGATGTTGCATACTTTTTTCGACTAATTTCCATATTGTTGTCAGTTGAGAATAGCTATGACCTTGACTGAGATCAGATTCGAGAATGCTGACATGGCAAAGAGTGCTAGAGAGCAGCTGAATGATTGTGACATTTACTCCGGCTGTTGTACCCTGAGGATTGAATATGCCAAGGTAAATTACAAGTACTTACCAAGATTGTGACATTTGCTTAATAGTTGGTAGGCTCAATAAGTGATAATGGAAAGTATGTTATAGTTACTAGTTTGTTAGAGATATAATTCATCCTGGTTCCATTTAAAACTTGACCAGAGCTCGATCATACATCATTTTAGGCAGACTGATTCAGAAGCGTGTTTCCTGCATGTGTTCTGTTAACTCTTCATCTGTGTATAATGAAACATTGAGTGTACATTTTTATGCAGTGGTACCTTAGAAAAATTACCCAGTTAAGTGCCTCCGGTTTATTGTGGACTGAAATCTTGAATGCATTGGCATCAAAGTGCTTTATGTAATGTATGATATGTCTACTTTCTGTATTTAGACTGATGAATTACATGTAAGAACCAACAACAATGAGAGCTGGGATTACACACTCCGTAAGTACTATATTCTCTTTCAGTACCAGAAAGATATACATCTACTGTTGACATTTATCCTTTTGTAATGAAATGTTTAGATGAATTTTACCATAAAATATGGATTTATATTTCCTTAAAAAAATTTCTTTGATATTATATTGATTAATTATATTACAGTATATTTGGTGGATACCATTTCTATGCCTGGATAGCATTTCTTGAATTTTGTTTTTTTCTAATTTTTGATAAATTTGTAAGTAATTCTGCTTTTGATTTGAATATTGCAATATCACATGTTTGATTCTGTTGGTGACACTTTTATTACAATATCACTTCTCTGCAGATTCATTACCTACGCTTAAATATTTCTTACATAGGCAATCTCTTATGATTGTTTCACTTTGCTTCAAAAAGCTACATTTCATCAACACAGTTTGGTATTTCTATATTTATTCATTCATATGAAATAGAATTACAGAATCAACATTGTACATGAAATTCAACTTTTGTTACATATGTAAAGATATACATGTATAAATTTGTTCAAAGTGCAAAATTCCACCAACAGAGAATGTATCAGATTTCAAGAGTGTGGGAAACTAACACAAACATAAAAAACATAGACCTTTTACATAATTCCTTTTACTGATTCAGCAGTCATATTCTATATTATGTATGAACACTGTTTATAATACTTCACTGCTTTGGATATACAAATGTACAATATGCGAGGTAAAAATAAAAAGAAACATATCTTTCAGTATTTTAAATATTTACACATGAATACATTGCCATGTCAGATGTCGCTCTCGGATAATTATTCCACCTACATGTTTCTTTAAGTATACCTTGTAAACGTCAGTTTCATACATGTTATTTGCTATTATTATTGCATGATTCCACAGTGTTGTAACATACATGTACAAGAGCTTCAGTACATTATCAGGAAAACATAACATTGCAGATCTGGGATGGTTTTTTTATACGTTGGAGTGGACGTATTATGGAAACACCCGTGGCAGACAGCATCTATACTTCGTCCCTTCATTAAATTTGCTGAACATGTTTTTTTGGCATAATTTCTCTACCAAGTTTGATAACTAGTCAAATCGACCCATGCACTTTGGATTATGGCCCTTGAATTATCATAAATTGGTCAATTTAGCCTTGTCTGCCCTCCAAGTTTTTTTCATCTGATGTTCACCAAACTTGGTGAAAACATTTGTTGGCATAATATCTAGGCTAAGTTCAATAACCACTGGTTATTAACCAGCCAAACCGCTGTAGGCAATTTTCGATTATGGCTCTTGAAATATACAAAATTGGCCAAATTAGCCTTGTCCACTCTCAAAGTCAAGCAGTTTTCATCCTATCTTCACTTAATATGGTGAAAGCATTTGTGGGCATAATGGTCTAGGCCAAGTGCAATAACCAGCAAATTCGCATACAGCACTTTTGGATTATGGTCCTTGAATTATCGAAAAATGATAGAATTAGCATTCTCAGCAGATGAATTAGCCTTGTTCAAAAATTCTAACAGCAGTTACAGGTTTTACAAAACCATTGAACTGCCAGATACTGAAATATGCCTCCATTTTGTGACAGTTTGACACTCTTGTTTGCATTTTCATAATTAAATGAATTTGTCAGCACATTTATAGAAAACTACCATTCCAAGTGATAGTTACAAAGATGCAGGGTTGGGTAATTGCTGCTGAATTTTATTACCTTAAACCATATCAGTTTTGTCTCCATGCTTGAGCTGCTGTCACACAACCAAGCTAGCATTGTTGTATGGTTTTTGTTTAATGTAATATACTTGTTTTAAGGATAAACATGGTACATTCCCTTTGGTCTATGTATGTTTATAACAGTTACTTCAAACATTTGGTGGAAACTTAGAATTTTTTCTCTTTCACACATTGATACATGTTCTCTTGTAATTGCTTGTTATTTGTTGGTTATTCTGTAAGATTTGAAGTTTGTTTTTTTCCGAAGCACCTTGTTTATGACAAAAATTGTCCATATTTGGTGGCTTTCTGGCACTTATAGACAAAGATCACTAATCTACATCTACATCTAACCTTCCTAGAAATAAGAAATATCCGACATTTAAACCTCATATGTATCTAACATAAAGCACAACATGCTCATTTAAGCCATCTAGTGCTTCTCAATTGGATGCTTGAAATACTATTCACATCATGTTTATTTGAAATACATTATTTTCACATCAAATGATTTGTGATACAGTCAGATCTGTCACATTTCTGGCTAGCTTGGCTTGGAAAAAACATTTAAACACAAGACAATACTGTACTGTACTTTCTATAACTGGATGAGCATCTTGTACAAATTTAACATACACAATCTGACCTTTATTTAAATATTTCCCTACATACGATGGTGCTTTCATGTTGTACACATAGTACTTATATGTTTTCTAACATAAAAAGGGCTCTGATTCACTTAAATGAGCTCTGATTTGACTTTTATTCGATTACTCATATATTTTCATACATTTCTCATATTGTACTGTACACATGTCGAACTATTACCTCTTTCAATGTTATATTCACATTTACAAGTAAACTTTACAAGATACATGATACCAGACTCAAGTATTTTTTTTAAACAAAATTTCTATTTCTAAACAAAGAACTCTGTAAAGTTTTCAGCCGTGATAATTGACATTAAAAATAGAATTATACAAAAACAGACTAATAAACATGAGAGAAGTCATTTCATTTTACAAACCCATTGTACATTGTTGCATAAATCAAGTCAATTTATGACTTACTGATTGCCAGAGGGCCTACACTAGATCAAAGATAAATGTTTGCTCTCCAAAGGACCATAGGTTAGGTTTTAAAACTTAAATACATTAATGTAATTACACACTTACAGTTTGCGGATAGTATCTGGTCATGCACAACTTCAATTTTAATTAGTGTGACTTAATTTGTGTGTATTTTCTTTTATTCTCTGCATTAGTCATTGCCATGGAGATCATTTATGAATGTTAAGTGGCATGAAATGTTAGATATTATCCGTGATTAACAACTTTATGTTCCTGTGTTTTGCTTTGGCTAAAAAAAAATCTGTGAGTTTATATTTTTGTAGCACATAGCTCAAAAACTATATGACATAGCATCATGATACCTTACAGTAATTTTATTCAGCATATAAGTTGTGCACCTGGGGTTTTGTTTCTGGCTGCACCAAGTAGACACATCAGCAAATTAAGAGTTCGTTTCACACCAAATTCTAAAAATGTACAACTTCAAGTCATGAAACCTTACAGTTACTGTATTCAGCATAAAAGAATTACACTTAGAGTTTGTATTGTAGCTGCACCCAGTTAAGGTAGAGTTATAGCCCTTCAATATTGAAAAATCAGCATTTCAAGTTTGTGGCGCATATATCTTCAAAAGTATAAGACATACAGTCATGAAATCTTACAGAGTGTTATTCAGCATGTTAAGTTGTGCACCTGGGGTTTTGTGTGTTGCACGCAGTAAAGACAGAGTTGTGGTCCTTAAATTTGTGAAAACCAGCATTTTTGAGTTTGTTTTATGAGTTACTCCAAAACTGTATGATCTACAGTCTTGAAACTTTGTTAGTGGCTGCATCTAGTAAAGGCAGAGTCATGGCTCAAAGTTTTGGCATTTATGTCTTATGTACACAATTCTTGTTCAGTCTTTGTCATTCCACATGAATGATTCTTATTTTTCTGTCTACACATTGCTAAAGACATTGAAGAATATAATACTCATTTGTCTTGGACCCTTTTCTGTTATACAGTGTTACATTTTGCATATATGTTTACATTGAATACACTAGTCTATAGATTTTTGCATGTATCAGTCAACTGGGATGCTTACCTTCATTTAAACTTCATAAAGAGCAAATATGCCAGATTTTCATAGTGTTACATAGCACAAGTTTTGCTACATAACAGCATAGAATTAATATATAATTTATGTCAGTTGTGTAATACATGTATACATATGTCGGTTGTGTTTACATACATGTCAGTTGTGTTACACTTTCTTATATCACACAGCAAGTTTCTCTTTCAGCACCAGTTGTTTAACTCTACAATAAAATTGCATCCAATAATTTTATAAAAAAGTAACCAGTAGTGTTTAGCACATTTAATTAAAAAATACACAGATTCAATAAAGTAATATTACAGAAAATATATACCAGAAGTAAAATGGGTATAACACATGTATTGTTTACAAAATACATGTACATGTACAGACTGTGAAACAACCCATCATCTTTAACAGTGCTAATGACACTTTGACTACACAACACTTTCAGAAAGACCATGAAGATTTTTCCATCACAAATGGAAGAACAAATAGTGATCATTGCGTACAACCATATTGTGCCCAGCCATATTGATTCTACACAGATGACATAACACTGTTGTGTATGCAGCCATATTGATTCTACACAGGTGACATAATAAATTTATGCAGCCATATTGATTCTACACAGGTGACATAACACAGTTTTGTATGCAGCCATATACATTGTAGATTTACATATAGATGACATAAATTGGCAGTGTGTGTTGCCATATAGATTCTACACAAAAGTGATATAAAATAGTTGTGTATACATAATCCAGCTATATGGATTCTACACAGATGACATAACACAGTCGTGTATGCAACCATATAGATTCTACACAGATGTCATAACAACAAAGTAGTGTAAATGGCCATATCAGATCTACACAGGTGATAACTACAATGTTATGTCAAGTGTAATGATTTTACACATATGCTGTAGATTCTACACAACATATGCACCATAGAACTCAGTGTATTGACCTGTTGCATTTAAAATGTGATAGTAATACATTGTAGCTGGCAGACATGACATGTGCTCAATATAACAGATAACCTACTATATTCATGGTAGGTGAAACTATAAAATAAAGCTACAGAGTTTACAAATGTACTTTAGTTACATGTTGCACCTTCATTCAGTTAAAATATCATGAAAACTTTCTGTCTTAGTAAGGTCAACATAATTTGAACCACAAGCATTGTTCAGCAAGTGAGCACTTTCCCTGTTCAAATCATTTGGCAAAAAAGTAAATTTGGTCCACACTGCTGACCAATTTAGAAATATCCTCCAAGAGTTTACTGGTTTATAGAGTTTATAGTTCACTTTTCATCATAAAGAGATACATGTGTTTCTGCCATATAATTGTACCAGATAGGAAAATAGTGCATTCTACTGTTCTTTTTGGCTCAATATAAAAATCGTCATGGCTACAAAAGTGAAGTTGAATTGGACGGAAAATTTTACTGGTCTCTCATGCACTGGATTACAACCATGTACATTTTGTACTTCAACTTTTTTACCATTTTACAGTTACATAAAGTTATAACCAAACTACTTAATATATTATACACAAACAACAGCCTGCCCATATGGCTAGATGTAATTTTAACCAGTTATCTGGATGGTGTTCCCTAAATTACTACAGATTCTGCATTTTCCATTCACAGTTGTTAAGTGATACATTTTTGCAGTTAATGTAGTGATAAATCTATGAAACATGGAATGACAACTTCTTATAGATCTACTTGCACAATATTTATCACATGCGCTTAAAATTATTTACAGCATCATTATGTTATTTGCCAGCTAACTTACAAATACATTTTAAATTAAAGTGACTTTGCATTTACAATGCAGTTAATATGATATTCACTGAAAGAGTGCAACATTTACAGAAAACCAGATACAATAAAGTCACATTTTTAAGCGATTTTAGAAAGATCACAGCAGAGCCAGGTGAGGAACCTACACAGAATATCATTATATGAATTACACCATTACGATGCATGAAATTATAACAAGTTACATAAGAAATATGCTTCCCAAGCAGAAATGCAATAATGCATAAACAAAAGCCATAACAAATAAGCAAAGATACGCCAAGAAATCTCTACAGAATACTCAGCATATATTTCATGTATACAAGAAGACAAACCAAAAGACGTGAATACAGCATTAAAGAATACAGCACAGAGAAATATATCACACTGCATTCTGCTATGAATTTGGAATGAAATTGAATGGAAATATTTGATTATTGTTCTACAGTTTGTACAGTAACTGCACTATGGATTCTAGCATTTTGCTAGTACTTTTGCAACTTGCGACTCACATGTTTGGCCGATACGACCAGCCTAACAGTAGAAAGGATAACGAAGAAAAATCGGTTAAAGGAATATACTTTCTGTGCAACAACCGAACTAGATGTTGAAAATAAAGATCGGAACTGGACTGGATATTGAATGGTTTGATTTGAAAAATCTGTAAGATTTTGTCTGACATTATGAATTGTTAAAAGATGATGTGACAAGATGTTTTCACCTTTAATTTCTTAACTAGAAATGTAGTGTTAAAATATATAATATAACAAAGAGCTCCCTAGGGAAGGTATTATTATGCACATATCTTGCCAGACTGTAATGTGCTAATTAGATTGTAATGTGTTAATTACTGGATGTTTTATTGTTAGAGAACACATCAAATGTTTTTCTGTTAAAACAGAATGAAACTTACCGGTATATGTTTTCACTTGTTTTAGTTATGATATATTTTCCGAGTGTGAGAAAGTGATGAAAATAAGTTCTTATATCTGTAAATTACTGATATATTCATTATATGTTACTGTATTTTCAGCTCAGCAGACCCCAGCCCGTAAGAACCCTCCATTGTTGGCTGACCCAAGATATACAGCTGCACCAACCCGCTATGAAGGTCAGTAGATATATTGATGATCCTTTACACTTCATTGGGTATCTAACCCAAGTTGTAATAGTAAAATTTCTGAAATTGACTTGTCTGACATACAGACAGGACAAACAAAATAGTGAACAGTATAGTTAGAACATTACACAGATTTTATTTCAAATGCTGGAATGGTTGGTTCCAATTCTAGTTGTGCTTTACCTAGAACATTCCAATTTGAGATTTTTGATCTAGTTATTGCTCTTTGAATATTTCATTCCTGTGTTGAGCATATCCACTCCAGCTCCAAAGCTCTGGGCATGAATTGGATGAAGTTTGAGTTGGGTGATTGATATCCAGGTTAGATGATGGATTGCAGAATTTGACAGGCTTTAGCCTTTGTGTGTTAAATATTTTTCGAGTCTCGGTCCAGGCTTTGAAGGTTATACGATCCTTAGGCTTGCGCAATTTTTGTTCACTGTGCAAATAAAGTTCCTGTTTGTAAGTCTTCACATAAGTAACAGCATTTAACATCAACTTGATCAGCTTTGATCTGTGCAATTCATTATCACTGTAGAGTTTGAAGAGTATCCGCAGCAAGGTCAGGCAGGGCAGGCGAGAGCAGGTTACGGGCAGTATGGTGAAGGTGATGCTGGGTTTGATCAAGGATATTCTCAACCAGCAGGACGTGGTATGGGTAGAGGAGCAGCCACACAGAGAATGGGAGCACAGTATGGACAGGAGGTAGCATACTAAGCAAATTCTGGAAACTAGTTAACGTCCTTTGTGCACGGCTTTGTCTTGCACATATATCAGTAACCACTATATCAAGTATTATTTGAAACTTAGCTGTAGTGTTCAGGGGTGTTGAAAAATGAACTTTGATAACTCTTGAATTATTTAATGTCTTTCTACTTACACTTTAAATTTACACAGATTTTTATACCCCTGAAACAAAGTTTGGGGGGTATATAGAAGTAACCCGGTGGTTGGTTGGTCGGTCAATTTTACTTTTCCTTGTCGCAGAGCATAACTTGAAAACTACCGGTTGAAATGCAATACAACTTCATACAATGGTCCAGCACAATGAGAGGAAGTGCAGTGTAGAAGAACCATAACTCTATCTTGAGTAATTACCAAGAACAATATCTCTATTTTAGTTTTCTTTTGCATTCTTTTATATTCTGTTACTATGAAGTTCCTCAGTTTATAAAGCAGTTTTTCGGGGGTATTAATCACATTTAGTGATAGCTCTAGTTGTTTTACTTACAAGAGTTTTGTTTTTTTGGCAAGCACTGAGAAAAGTTGAGGACGCTGTGGTACAGACAGGACTTGATAGTATACAGTTTCTATGGTTCTGCTTTTCTTTGTCTGGGAACAGGTCTGGTTCTGGTCAAATTGGGAAACTGATGGGGGGGGTGGGGGGGGCAAAGACCGGGAAATCTAAAAGTAGAGGAAAATGAGAGGTTATAGCATTCATTATGATATCCTGTGTTTACATGTTGTGTAATGATTCTGTCTGACAGCAGGGTTATGGACGTGGTGCACCAGCCCGAGGACCGCCATTGAGACAGGATCCCGTAGGTTATGGAATGCAGCAAGGTGGTTACTCTGACCAGCCTCAAATGATGACTTCAGCTGGACCACAGACTGGTTCAGTTTTAATGATTTATGGACTGGATTCACAGCAGATGAATTGTGACAGAATCTTCAACATGCTTTGTCTATATGGAAATGTTGTTAGGGTAAGTATGAATATGACAGTTGACTCAGAAACATATTTGCATATATTTACATTCAGGTCATGTTAAAGGTTTAGAAGAATAATGAATTGATGCACAAAAACTTCGTACTTAACAAGTTGTCTTCGGGTCTAGTACTTTGTTGGCTTAATTATTAACCCAGTGTAATGGTGTTTTCTCCTTACTGCCTGTAGTTTATCATTGAACAATACTCTAGATATTATACATGTAGCATCATTATTAGAGAATGAAGTTAATTTTGTTTTAAGGAAAACCTTTTTGTAGCAGGATTCGAGTTTGTATGTATGTGTTAACTTGATAAGTAATCTGTTCTTCATTTATAGTAGTCACTTGTATGGCTGACATAATTCAAGCCAAGACAATGTGTTTAAGTTCTCTCATAAAAAAAAACAGGATCTGATGTTAAACT
The DNA here is from genome assembly GCA_032359765.1 of Saxidomus gigantea. Lineage (NCBI taxonomy): Eukaryota > Metazoa > Mollusca > Bivalvia > Venerida > Veneridae > Saxidomus > Saxidomus gigantea. Next base: position 9,832 of record JAUMHA010382917.1, read on the forward strand.
TGTTCTTGCATGTAGCTGTTTTGTCTCCTCCCACCCCAACCTTGATTTGTGAAATTTTAAGACGTCTCTTTTTGATTTACAGATAAAGTTTTTGAAGTCAAAGGAAGGTGCAGCTATGGTACAGATGGGAGATGGGATGGCTGTAGAGAGAGCCATGTATAACCTTAATGGTGTGGAACTGTTCGAAAAAAAATTGAATCTCACGTAAGACCTTGTCTTTATATGTTTTATGATATAGTGTAAAATGTTTTGGTAACATTTGAAAGGTCTGAGAATGTAGGTTTTGATGTAATATCTCAGTAAATCTGCAAGACCTGAATGAAGAGGGTGTCTGTTAAACATCATGCAGGCACAATTCCTGTTGATTTTGCTGTTAAATCTGTGTAATAGCTGCTTTTTGATAGATGACCCACTTCCTATGAAAGCTTCATAGCTTACAATAAAGTGAAGAAGTAAGAATATCAGTTACAAGCTGTTGTTGAAATGTAAAAAGCTTATAAGTTTTGAACTGCAATTTTCAGATTGTCGAAGCAGCCATATCTACAAGAAGTGAATAATCCACATGAGTTGAGCGACGGCTCCTCATCGTACAAGGACTGCCAGGGCAACAAGAATAACAGATTTTCTACTCCTGAACAAGCTAACAAGAATCATATCCTTTCTTAAAATATAGAACTATCTGTATCATTTTTGGTCTGGATTCCTTACTTAAAATCCATAGATGAAGTTCATTTTATAAAACATTTACAAAACATAGTTTCACCTACTGAAGACTTACTCTGCTATCAATGAAACTACTTCGATATATTTTTACTCCCATATCAGTGTAAATGTTCGATTATCAAGTGTAATCACTATGCTAGAATGTTTGTACCAACCGCTTTCGACTGTAAGATGCATTTTTTAAAGATCATAATTCAAATTAAACGAAGGGGGAGTGTTTTACAAGACTATGCTATGGGAAACAGCATCTGGTCATAGCCCTTGAATAGTTAAAAACCAGCATTTATGAGTTTGTGGTGCATGTTACTTCAAAAATGTAAGACATAGAGTCCTAATAAACCTTACAAATTGTTATTCAGCATGTAAAGTTAAGCACTTGGAGTTTTGTTGTTTGTGGCTTCATCCAGTAAAGACAGCGATATGGTCTTTGAATTTGTGAAAATCAGCATTTTTTAGCAAATTGTGTTCCGAATGTCCTGAGATGAATAAGTACTATCATAAGGATACTATTTTACTTCAATCTGTAAATTTTGCAACATTCCAGACATATTGGTGTGTTTCCTTAACATTGTTCAAGCATCACTGGTCCAACCGAAACTCTGCATTATTTCAATGCACCACCTAAAATAAGTGAAGATGAAATGAGACAGGTATGGTATAATCATATGGTACTTCTTCTTGCAGTAAATATTTTGGATGAACTTATTTTAGGAAAAATTATTTTTAGCTTAAAGGTGTAGAAGTTGAAAATATACAGTTGTGACAGAGTTGCCTTCTTGGAAAGACGGTTTTCAGTCAGAAAAAGATCAGCCTCGAGCATGACTGTAGCTGGGTACACACCTGTCATGATGGACAGTTGACATGTTACCGCTACACACAATGCAATGATATTGGACAGCATAGATCTGTAGCATTGATCTTCAGTTAAAACATACTTAATTGGATAGTGACTTGAAACTGAAGTTTGTGCAGCTTGTATTGAATACAGTGACTGTGGTCTAGGGGTTTTGGAAAGGAAGGTCAAATTCTGCTGGATAGAATAACAAAACACCAGCAAGTGGCCTATGAGCCTGCCATTCTATCTGTACACTATGGCTCCTCAGAAATATTAATCTTTCTCATACTTTAGTACAGTATTATCATAATCTGTAGAAGTAAAATGTTTCAGTTGGGCAAAAAAGTGTTTTTTTGTTTTTGTCAATTGCAACTCAATGGGTTAATGTAATCATGTAGTTTATTGCATCTTCATTTTGTGTAAAAACTTAAATTATTTTGACACTGAAACACTGTCGTATGCCTTAAGATTCATGTGGTATGATGTCAGAATTTAAATGCAGTTTAAAATCATTATATGTCAAAGAATCTTTCTTTCGTAAATCCTTAAATTAGATTGTAAAGAAATTTGAGCATTGGTTTCAGTAGGGATGTTTTTCTTGATTACAGGTCTTTACTGAGGTTGGTGGTGAACAGTTTGTAAAGATAATGCAGTTCCCAAGTAAATGTAAGAATAATTTTCATTCAGTTTAGATTTGTATTTTTGTTTTTGCTGTGTTAACATTACCTTTTGGTCGTTACTTTTGCAAAGTCAAGTTTCAAGACTTAGTGCAAATGCCAGGTGTGGTTTCTTGAGAACATCATTTATTGTTGCAATGGCTGGTTGTTTATCCCCCCGCCAAAGGCGAAGGGGATATTAGAAATGGTCTCCGTCCGTTCGTCCGTGCTCACATTCTGGTACTTAGGTGGCTATACAGACAATAGGTAACAGTACATTTACTTTGATGTCATTCAT
>JAUMHA010382939.1:0-12341 GCA_032359765.1 Saxidomus gigantea
CATTTGTCATGTAGTTCTTGTATGTATATACTGTTTATACCTCATGGGTCATGATTGACTCACTGGAATTGAAAAAATAAAGATATCATATAACTTGATCCGTTCGAGCAAGAAGGCATTTTGCTGAATCAATCTTGATTATGGAATTAGTCCGTGAGTAAGTTGGTGTATACGGTGTCATTTTGAAATATCATGTATCAGATTAAAATTCAATGTATATGAAAGTAAATGCTGTTTGTGTTTTCATTCCACATGTAATTTTAATTTTAAAGAGGGCACTCCTTACGATCCTTCGGGCAGATTATAGTCTTTAAATATAAATAATGTGTTCAATAAACGAAAATTAATAAATAAAAACAATTTTAAAGCACAAAATATGTAGAAAAATGCAGACTGAACGAGGGTGTATAGTTATACATTAGTTATTAAGGTCTGAACATTGAACTTTGACAACGTATGTAAACAGTAGGAGAAAATTCAGCTACTTATACTATCCTGTGTTAGAATAGATAGTAGAGCAATCTGTTTTGTGTTTTGTTTTGTTCACTATATGCTGCAATTACTCAAATCAAGAATCAGGACGATCGGAATAGAAAAAGTTAATTAGTTTGCTATGTTTATAAAATGTATTTTTTTAATTAAGAGACTGGGTCGAATCAAGTATGATTAATATTAAAATCCCCAAAAACATCCAACTGAACACATATTTGAAAAGTCATTTGTTGTTATATGAGTTAAGCGCCCATTTCAACATTATTTTAGTCATTAAGAAGTCAATTAAACATCAGCTAAGTACATGAATTTTTACGAGATTATTTGAAACAGAAGCTATTTCGAAAGAAAATAACTTACCGTTCCCAATGATTTTTTGATCCAAACTTCGTTTTATCTTTTTAATTATTTGTTTTAACTGTTTTACTATCAAAATGTCTTTGACGATACTTGTATCGAATTGATTGTTTTGTTTTTCTGCTGAGGTTTTAAATTGTTGCTCTTGCGAAAATTTACATTTGTAATATTTCGAAAATTATAATTAAACTGGTAAAAACAATAAAGCAGTAACAAACTTAGGCATAATGGCAATATTTAAGTGCAGAAAGTTTGAACATTTTTGAGAAAATGAAATTGACCTTTCTTTTAGCGACTAAATTAACAAATTTTGTTTTAAGCCAAAATGTGGGTAGGTGCACAAAAAGTAGCATTTCACAAATTAAACTGTTTAAGATATTGACTTAATTAAAACATAACTACAAAGGGAATTGTCAGGATATACAAATACAGTAATAACAAGATCAAGTTACAGTTCTTTGTTACAGACCTATGTCGTTATATCTCAAAGCTTGTCAAAATCTAGAAACTCTATTTCTCAATTTGTATTGAATTGCATATATGCACATCAACCCCAATTGTCTTTATTTTTGCCTGTACCATTATTGTGCCAGATCATTTAATGTATGTGCTAAAAACAAAATTTAAAATAAAGATTGGTGACTTTATATTCATGTAAAGTTGAATTTTATTTATTTAATACTCTTTCATATTTACATATTTGTACGGTGACCGTGATCGATATCAATCTGAATTTTTATTTGCTATTTTCTTACGTTCGTATTTTTAAAACCCAGGCGTACTACTACCATTGGTCTCAGTCAATAAGACAGTGTTAATATTTAAGGTGTTCAAGAAATAGAATTGTTTATCTGTAGGTTATTTTTAGGCGCCGTTGTAGGACCCCAAAGGTGAAACTGGTCACATTTACTCTATATGTAAAAGGTTTACAACTGTTTTTCACATTTGACGACAGTTTTTGCATACAGGGTAAAATTATTTCACATTCGAGTTAGGGTACGGGTTTTTTATTTGTCGAACTTTTTTTTTCATATGGAATAAAATAATTTCACATTGTAGACCAATTTTACATTTCTTTGACTTTTTCACAATTTCGGGGCCTACACGCCATTCTCTCATAGGTTGTAAAACTCAATGATCTAGGACTTGAACCATAGGATTCCCGCCGTCACGACAAACACTTTTCCAGCTAAGCTGCACTGATGTTGGTTGATTAGTAAAATTACGACACTTCCTGTTAACCATGATTGTGCGAACAATTCATAATAGAAAATTCAGGTCTTGTTTAAAGGGCTTCTGAGAAATCAGGGATTTCCCAAAATTTATTACTGCTCATGGTATGCACCTTTTTAAACCACTCGAAATAGATATTCCATAACCAGTGCTTGTGTTAAGCACTGGACTAGATACTTAAAATGTTAAACGAATATATTCGTTCAAATGTCATCGAAATTGTGTGTTAATATTTGGTTGCACTGATCCACAAGCGAAAAATCTTTCACTATGATATATTCAACACCGTACAGCTTTAAAACATATTTACCAAACAATCGGATCATCTTTGTGGTTTTTGTTTTGCAGAAATCACCCCGGAAATAATAAGGGCTGCCAATTTACATGAAAAAGTTTCAGTTTCGTCGTAAATGATTTGCACTGAATCAGCAGATAACTTCACAATCGGATCATCTTTGTGGTTTTTGTTTCACAGAAATCACCCCGGAAATAATAAGGGCTGCCAATTTACATGAAAAAGTTTCAATTTCGTCGTAAACGATTTGCACTGAATCAGCAGATAACTTCACAATAAAAACCTCAAGTAGAAGCATGAGTCTCAAAGTTTGTCTACTCGTTAACAAGGTTACTGTTTAGCGTGGGCAGATCACCATATGTTGCATTCAGACCGTCCTAACGGTGTCTTTCTCTGAAAGCTGCGATACCTTAACAGTTTTTGCAAACAATAGCAACCCTTGTTGAAGTATGTGTTTTATGATGCGTAAATTATACAGGTTAGACCATAAATAACTATGTAGCAACGACACCGAATATTCGGATATTCATTTCAACACTACATTTGTTTATTGCTAGAATAAGGCTCAGAACCCCGACTAGGAATCTCTAAGCTGTCGATACTTGTGGTCACTAGCTTTGTGTCATTTCTCCATAGCATGCCATTATTTAGTTTAAAAATAAAATGAATTTACTGCAATGATTCACACGTTATCAATAATTTAAAAGTATACATTCAAACGCTTTGATATTTGCAAGTTTAAGAATGTTTTCTAATTGGTTTCAAAATTTCAAATGACAGAAAAATATTAAGATCACATGACAAAATTGCAGTCAACTCACTTGATTAAGTTATTTACATAACAAACTTTACATAACTCAACACTTTACTCATTTTGAAAGCGAAAATGTATACCTTGATAGCATTACATTGACATTGTACTAACCACAATACATGTTAAATATACGTAGATGATATTGAAAAAGCATACTTAAAATTAACAATTTTCTTCACTTTTATCAGTTTTTTCAAATAAGAAGTTCTTAACTCTTTTAACCATGTACACCATCACTTATCAACTTTTACCTAGTGTAATAGTTGCTATACAGTTGCTGATTATGAAAAACAGAAGCTAGTCTGTCATTGACTAAGACCCCTACTATGAATACAAAATGTCTGTCTGGACCCCTTTGGCCGCATATCTCACATTCCTGTTCAATTGTCTTTACTATACTTTCAAAAACAAACTAGCATATTTCTCTGTTGCTTTGTATAACTATCTCATTGTTGTTAACAGTCAATATAATTTATTTACGAATCCGACACAAACACATTAAAAAAGACAAAAACATTCACCTTCTCTTTAAGAAAGTGTAGATCTAAACTGCTTTGTTTTTTTATTGAATTGACAGGAGAGTTTCGAATTTTAAGAATTTATGAGGAAAACATACTGATTAAGCCGATGAAACAACGCAGTAAAGCTAGATCAAATAAGGATATAATGAAATGAGTTTCGTTGCGCCACCTCCACTGCGGATGAACGACCACCGGATATTGGCCCGAAATGGATAATCAATTTTTGCAAGGAACGTTTTACAACTGCGGTAGTTAAAATCCGATTTTCAACCTGATGCATGTAATTCTGTGTTAATCTGGATGTTTGTAGATACTTCAGTGACTATTCCAACCGGAAGTATTAATATACGTTTAAATGTTAAAAATAACCAATAAAGATGGTCTGCTCACTCGAAAATGCTCGACCATTTGCAAATTCTATAGTAATATTTGGGAAATTGTTTACCTGTAAATAATCTGAATTGGGCGATTCATTTGCCCAGACAGCACATATTAATGTTCCAAATTTGATCAATTTAGATGTCACAATAGCGTAGATACGGTTCCTGAAACATATCAATGACAGTACTGGGTATTGGTTAAACGTGTACTGTGTATTGACGGAACTAACGAATTTACTGTACTGAGACTTGCATCAGGAAATGAGCAAAAATTAAAATGTTTGAAACGGGAAATGTCGTTATTTGTTATCACTGAAGATTTACAATCAGGAAGTGTGTTACTTTTAACAAGTCTTCTTGAACGTTAATAATTTCGGCTATTTAAGCGGATAATAAACTGTTTTGTCCAGCATTTTGAGTATTGGACACAAATGTAACAATTACATTTATGTCTTAAAAGTTTCACTTAAATAATCATCAACATCGCAAGTAGATACATATATTGTACAGTTCCGCATTGCCCGTTCAATGACTTTGACATAAAGTGTATTCAAATCTATGACTAGTAAACATTGGTCTCAAATACAGTTTAGTTGTAAAATACAATGCGGTGTTTGCTGTGAAAATTGTGGAACTCTGTGCCACATCTTTAATCCAAATATCTCCGTTACTAGTAAGTTTAAAAATTGTAGCTTATTATCTTTGTATTACTACTGAGTCGTGTAATGTAATTATGGTGTTTAACGTAACTTAAAGTCCAAGGATCACATTGATTTAACTGATTAATTTTTTTAACTGATAGGATAATGGTAGTACCATGTTCTATTCACTCTAAACAGTGTTGACCGTTGTTTTCAAGTCGTCATATGTGCATCGACTTAAAAAACAAAATTAGGAATGATTTTTGTACAAATAAAGATCATTTCCCGTGGTAAGATATCGTTCTTGGTCAAATATGAGCTACTTGAAATTGTGATCCTGGGACTTTAATACATGTATATGTTTTATTTGGCCGTGAATTTCATGCATACTGATTACGACAGGAATGAATTGAAGCAAATAAAGACTATAACTTTGGGATACATGTTTCCAACGAGATAACAAAACGAAAACGAAAGCGAAGACCATACTTGCGTATAAGCCATAGGTCTTGATTTTGAATTATCTGCCCTTGAACACAACCCTTTGTTATATTTTCTGATTTTCAAGGGCATATAATTAAAAATAAATGCCTTTGATCAATGATTTTTATTTGATCTCTTAGTAATCATACCAAGTTTGAAGAAATGCTCAAGTTAGGGAAAGTTTGCCTTGTATGCATAAAGGAAACGGTAGCGAACGCCCTAGATAGTCTTTATATATACACCAAGATTTAGACAAGCCCCCCTCCTTCCCCTAAACACGCCCAGACTGGTGAAAATCGCTAGATCCGCGCATATGTCGCACTGTTACTTCATTTATTTAATGTAACTTAATAGAGATTAAATATATAATGATACCTCCTACCTTGTTACGAAACTATTATATTTACTCTGAATTTAACAAAGCAACCTCAAACACAAACTCCTTGCAATATGTTCACAAATAGTAAAAGGCAAGTTCTTAAATAGTTACTCAAAAAACAAACAGTAAAGAAGAATTTCGTTTATTATAATGCGCCTGTCACACTGTCCCGAAATTGACACCAGATGGACACACGATAAATGAAATGTTCAAATTTGGGTCTGATCGTTAAAACATCAGGCCATTCGTGAGGGCATCTTAAGCCATCGTATGACCGCCGGTAGAGTTTCTCAAGCTCCGGCAGCAACTTTATGAGCGGTGGCAAAATCTTTGGCTTGCCAAAAAAATTGCCGAATTTGAAAAGCTCAAGCGTTTCCCATGTTTCATGGTAACGTGGACATATAAAGGCCAGCCTCAGAGCATCTTCCCCAGTCAGTCCTGAGCAACTCTACAGAGTAGAGGCGTGTGTAACTTCCAAAGCTTCAATTAAAATTAATCACAATTCAGTTCCTGCAGAATGGCATACTTTCATGTAGCCATCGTGTAGCCTTCGTGTGTCCTACGGGTCAAATTTAACTAAAAATTCACATCTTCGTGTTGCCTTCGTGTGTGGTTTGGGTGCCATCGTGTGACCTTTTGAAGGTATCGTACTTGCTTCGGCTGTTGATTGGCTGTTGACCAAGTTCGGGGCCATCTTCGCGCGAAATTCGAAATTCCATATTCGTATGGCCATTTGGTGTCAATTTCGGGACAGTGTGATGCCCGATTAGTACTGTACAGGATGCGGACATCTTCGAGTGTTTATTAAGAACAAAAATCATTTATAATCGTAATTTGCTTGTATGATGCCGTTCACGACAATTTAGCAATCAATTTCATGCAATTAAATCAACTTGACTAACCGTTTCAAGGTCTAGTTTGACGAAACGGTATTTTGACAAAACCACTACCATACGTCGTAGTGTGACTTATATAGTAGAAAATAAGATATGTTTATATAGTTAAAATAATTGCACATCAGTATTTTAAAAGTGGCTTATCATTTAGATTCATACGTTATATAAAAACGCTTACAAAAGTGGCAGAATATTTCGGTTCATCAATTTAAATGCCCAATACACAGTGCAAATTTTAGTACCAATACTCTAGTACCCCAACAAGCAAAATATACAATACCCAGTACACTAACTCGAGTTTTATTTTTTATCAATAATTTGTCTCAGAAATAACGTTTGTTGATCAAATCTTGAACACTTTTGCCTGGTACTAGCGAATATAAATCGCTCAATTAAGATTATTCACATCTAAGCACGTTTGCGAAATAAAACGGTAAACGTTACCAACGGTCGAACTTTTCGAGAGAGCTGGCCATCTTTTTTGGTACTTTTGAAATATGAACATACATTTTATAAACCTCAGCAATACAATGAACTGGGATAGTCAACGTAGTATCTAAAAACCCACAAATACATACAAAATAATGAGCAACACAGTGAAAAAGGGACTGTAACTTTAACCTTCGTCGCGAAAACTAATTACATGTGCTCAATTTTGAGCCAATATCCGGTGGTCGTTCATCCACATTGGCCCCTGCTTAACTTGTGTTTTCAGAATTGATTTAAGCGCTTTTTTCTTCATTATTGTTTATAAAAGTGGGATTTGTAAAGGGTATATTTATATGAAATAGAATTAGATAAATCTTAAGGTACTTGGTATTTTGTTGTTTAACATTTTGTTCGAGTCCGTATTAAAAGAAATGTGAAGATATACATAAGTCAATTTTTTAAGTTAATAGTAAAATGTTATTACATGTGTAAAGAAACGGGAAGTTTTTCTAAACTAACATTGCATTATTTTGTTACATGTATGATCCATAATTGGTTTATTGTCATTCCAACACACGCAGGTCTTTTTCCTATTTCAATTTCCTTATTTTATATGACATTTTATTATTTTATAAAATAAGAATTCATTTAATAGTATTATTACATTATGAATGAGGACATCTTACATGCTCCTATAAAGTGACAGAATGTCGACCTGTGATGGTTAAGGTACGTCGATGTCTTTCATCAGTTACCAGGATGTTTTAGAAACATATGGAATAACAAAGGCTTTAGCGCTAACACGGACTGAGATATACAAAACTGTCGCAGTAAATAGCACGATATTGTGTAGAGATCAACTGGTTGAAAAAATTGAAATAATTATTCCTGGAAGTCGTGGTGAAGGGACAGCAGCTATTTCAACAGAACATGATCTTGATATGCTCTATGTGCAACGTTGTGTTAAGTGTTTCAAAACGTTTCCAAGCGCGTACGAAGAGAACAATTATCTTGTGTCATTCATGCTTGATTTTGAAAATGTGAAAAGCGGTTATGCAATGCTTCGGTTGATTTCAACTGGAAATACAAGAACGGAAAAGCAGTTCCTTAGAAACATCAGGGACGGCCTTGTGCAATACAGAGGTCATGAATATCTAAGAAATGACCAGATATTCACATGTGTGGTAGATCATCATCGTGAAGGGATTGCTAGGCAACCGTTTGTATTTGATGACAAAACAGGACCTTGCAAGAAAAGTCGATTGTGCATTTTTAGAGGGCTTCTCCATAGATCGTGTACTAGCGTTTCCAGTTTCATATCCCTCATTATTGGACATGCGTGGTGCATGCGTAAAAGAACATTTAATTGGCCGAGCAAAGACTTAATCTCGAAAACATCAAATTTAGACGTATTTGTTGTTCCTGTAGGTTTTCATGGAGCGGACGACGAGGTTCTTCAGTGGAGAATATCTGTAACTATGGGTGAACAGGCACTAGTTCGTTCATTCAATGACATACAAATCAAATTGTTTGCTACAGTTAAAATGCTAGCTAAACATGAATAAAGACCAGTTTGCGATAACATAAGTTCTTACGTGGTCAAAAATGTCATATATTGGATAATAGAGGGAACACCGGAAGATAAATTCAGAGAAGAGTTCTTCGTGGATAGACTATTAGATATACTGAAATATTTGAAGAAGTGCATTTATTGGAGATATCTTCCAAATTATATGTTTCCATCGACAAATGTGCTAGAAAGTAAAATATTACAAAAGGAAAGGCGAGAATTAATACATAGACTCGACAACATTATTGACAGCGGTGGTTCCAGTGCATTACTTCGACTTCCTGTAGTAAGAGACATGATTTACATGTCAAAAGAAACTTTTCAAAAGAAAATTGTTTTCCTAAAACTGTTTGAACAAGCTGTTCTTGCCTTATGTAGCATTCCGCCATCTTATTTTAAGAAGCTTATTAAGGATAGGGTAATAAACAATAAGTTATTTTACATGAAAACAGAGCAAATTATTCGACTTGCTTGTAAACACGTGTTTCCGATTATTAGGAGGATTAATCCGTTTGGCTATTTTGACCTTTGGAACACAATGACCTACGAAGAGATTTTATATCGTCTGAACGATGGTGAACGGTTAGATTTTTTAAGGTCTGAACATTGAAGTATGACAACGGATGTACATTTTTAAACAGTAGATGAAAATACAGTTTCATATACAATCCAGTGCTAAGATAGATAGTGGAGGAATCTTTTCTTATGTTTTTAGTTCACTCACGGTAGGCTGCAACTACACAAATCAAGAACCAGGACGATTGAAATAGAGAAAAATAAATTAGTTTTCCATGTATATAAAATGTGTGAAGAGACTGGGTTGGATCAAGTATGATACATATTAGAAGATCGAAAAACATCCAACTGAACAAATCTTTATACAGTTATTTAATGCCAATGGTTGAATTATATGGTTGAAGGTTTGAATTCAGTTTTCGTAAAATAGGAAGAGGAAGAATTATTAATGAAATCAATGTATCAATGCATATAGGATATACATTTTGATGTAAACATCGTTCCATGTTTTTGATTATTGTACTTGCTTCAACTGTATTACTTGTATTATAAAACGTGTTTGACGAGGTTTATAGCCAATTGAGTATAACTTTAGTCGATTTTTCTGCAAAATTATCACAGTGTATCAACTTATCGTTCTCGTCTGTCTGAAAGGGAAAACTGTTATGTGCAAGATGATGTCAGTATACACACCGAATCCGGTCGTTTCTTATCAAAATTTTACAAAACCTGCAAATGTATTATAGAATTCATGTATACTAGTCAATAAGAGATGTGGCAAGCCCACATTTGCAGGTTTTGTAGAATTTTGATAAGAAATGACCGGATTCGGTGTGTATACTGACATAATGTATCCAACAGTTTTCCCTTTCAGATGAGACCGATAAGTTGATACACTATGGTAATGTTGCAGAAAAATCGACTTCTAAGTATAAATGCGCTCTGGCGTGTTGCATATCTTCTATATAATATGTCATACTAAGGTGAAAACGAGAATTTGAAAAAAGAATTTCAATTATTTTTTTCTGTCAAAACCCCGAGCATCTGTGAATAGTCCTTGATTAAGTGGGAATGTATGGGGTCAGTTTGAAATTTCATGGTAAAAAAAGGAAAATCTAAAAGTTCTTCTACGTACTGCCAGTGATGACGCTTCCAATATAGCTCTTACAACATAGTTATAAAATATTTATGTCGTCCGTAGAGCGAACAGGAAGAAATCTAGCACGTCTGACTTAACCTGTTTTCGTAGCAATTTTTTTTCAGATTCGGTTACCCTATACCAATTTATAAATGACAAATCAGATTTAACACCGACATTAATTCATGTCGAAAAGTACATACGGCACAATAAGGGTCTATGATTCGAAATCTGGAACCGTAACGGGCGTCTTCTCAGTAGGAAAGATATACCATACTGCAGTTTTCAAATATCTTTGTAATTTTCCAGAAGTCTCCTAGAGAGAAGCTGTAGTAAGGTTGAACATAAATAAGCATGCCTATTTTGAATTTTACTTTCAATAATGTGCAAAGTATATCTCTGATCTCATAACAGTAACGTATCAGCGATAACGTTATTATTGTCTATTACAAATTGAGAAAAATATGCATCTCTACTCGACAATGTAACGTTTGCGACATGTTTTGAGTTGAAATCACCTAAAAATATAACCGTACCATGTTCATGATACATATAATACAAATTGTACAGCTTATCTATGTACTCTCTAAATACAAAAATTGAGTGATTACTACATAGCAGATATACCTGTAAAACATACAAAAGGTTACCAGGTGATATCTGTAAATGTATGCCTATAATGCGGTCATCATCCACAGGCAAATGTGTCATATATGCATCAAGTCTTACGTGCCACAGAATGGCAACACCACCTTTACCAAGTTTTCTCGTAGTATTTAACACACATTCGCTATCACAAGAAGCTACATATTTGTAATTACTATCTATAGAATCAATAAAGTTCAAGATTTTCTCAAGTAACCAGAATTCTGAAATGCCACATATATCAAATTTTTTGTGACGCAGTGTGTCACAAAGATACGAACTACTGGACATCAGACCAGTGGCATTCCATTTTAGAAAGTTAAAAGTAGTCACTGTGATAAGAAGCACTTAAACCAGAACTTAATCCATGTCCGGTACATACATGTCACCGGTGTATGACACCAGGTCTGGGAATATGTTATAGTCTACAAAAAAATCCCAACACGTACCATGCTCATTAAAGGCAGCGTACTATTTATCCTTCGTTTGACAGTTGTCATTGTCAAGTACAATCCAAATTGTTGTATTGTAAACTGTCGGTCGCTCCATAACGTGCACGTGACAACTCATTACGCGTGCGCCATGCTTCACACGTAACACCTGGCGGCTGAAACCCCTTTCTTTCAAGAAAAGCGGAGTTGTCGTAGTTCCTTACGTTCAAACTAATAACAGTTTTACCTGTATTTTTACGGGTTGAAATATTCGGACCATTGTAACTTTTGGCCCTACGGTTGACATAACTTATTCTTATTGATTCAGTCATACCAGAGGTGAAGCCGCCAACGTAGTATATTTTTGTCCATTTTACTACATATTCAGCGAAGTCTTCGTAATCTGAGTAGTCCTCTCGTTGAGTTATCTTCACAGGAATACCATTACAGCGGGGTTCGGACGGTGTTCCTGTGTCTCAATAATTTCCGCATATGTCACCGACCTTTTAACAGGTGTGTTCCTGTAGCGCTTCGAGGAAGTCTTGATTGGCGTTTTATGATGAAAATGAAGGCCTGTATTTGATGTTTGCAAAGTACATTGGACATTTATGTCAACTGTTTCAATAAGCTGGTGTTTGTGTAGCACTGTCACACAATCGTACGTTATCCAAAGTAAACATTGCTTCAACAGTGCCATTTCACCACGAGACCTGTTCAAAAGAAAAACTTTTATTACTATTAATTAATTAATGTCAACGAATACCCAAATTGGTATACGGATATTCGGTCAGCCTTCCGAACGAATATCCGGATCTTCGGTCGTTTTAATGACTAAATCTGATACGTTTTTGATCAATTTGCCACATATTTTCGCGATAATAAATTTTAGCTTACGTTACCTTTACCAGGCGAATATTCTATCAAGAGAACTTACTTTTATATATTTTAAATCATACAATTAATGGCTTTAAGATTCAATCATTCACGTCATAAAATTAGGATATAATACACGCATTTCATCTACGATGTTATTACGGGAGCTAACTCTATAAAGATTGTTGTACTTTCGGTTTCGTTTTCTGCGTGACAGAGTCGTTACACGGCCATTTATTTACTTTTTC
>JAUMHA010382972.1:0-12335 GCA_032359765.1 Saxidomus gigantea
CATGAGCTGAAAACAAAATACCCGAAAATGGAAGAGGAATGTCACAGTAAAGATACTATTTTTTGTCATTCAGGCTAAGATATAAATGCAATCATCTTTGACTGTTGGTCTGGCTTGCCAAATCTATCCTTCTAAAAGATGTTTGTATTTTGTTTGATCTATAATCCATATTTGTATTACCTTTCTTTCAACTAGTTACAACTTTATAATAAGTTTATACATACTCGTATACACTCAAACTTTCTTATTGGTCACTCTTTTAATTTGAATATTTTTATATGTTGAATTTTTGTGGACTGTATTTTCACCTTACAAGCTATGATACTGCAAGTTACATCACCATATTCGCTCCAGTCACTCAAGCGCAACGTCACATGAAACTGTTCATTTTCTGTATGTGCCGCACGAGCCGAAAATAAGGCCTCTTATCTATAGTATGGATGCAATGTCTGACGAACAGTTAAATAGGAAGAATAATTAAATATGATGATAGAAGAGCAGGTATCTGCTGTCAAAAGAATACTTGTAACAGTAAACAGTAATAAGCCACACTGTATTCATTTTCTGCACCAGTTTTACTGAAAAGACAAAATGTTGTGATTTACCTTTTATTTATAAACAGAACAAATACCAACACTAAATGCTGGTGGTGTGGCTGTTACCAAAGGGTATGGATTATCTGCAAAAGCTGTTCTTCATGTAAAAATTGCCGAGCATACACTCCTCCTATCGCAGCAACTAATTTACAAATGTTTAGAGAAGGTGAACAGACTATCACTGAAGTCCATTGCTTTTCCTGTTTTAGGGTTAGGTATGATTTCAACACTGTTATATATGACCAGCGACACAGGAAAATGGGCCTTCGGACAAAATACTTGGAAACTAGCATTCTTGCATATATTGAACAAACAATATTTCAATATCAATATTGAAAAATTTCAGTTACTTACGTCCAGTAGATACAACATTACAACTTTTGAAAAGTATATCTAAGGCGTCAATGTTCACTCTAAAAATGACGTCACATACCACAATTTGACGTCAGAACACACTTTAATTTACATGGGCTGTAAACTATTGCGGTAATCATCTTCTAACAGCATCATTTATTTTTGGTTGCAACATTATATATTTCCAAATAAATTATATCTGGTGAAATATTTCATGTCTTCTTTCCCCGATATGCTTAATTTAAAGGGTATAGCCAAAATAAAAAATGATCAATTCAAATCGCTGTTGCCATAGTAATGGTCTTGGAGGATTTTGAATCAAATAGTATGTTTCTGTTGGGGAAATATAGTGGCTATCAGTTTTTAACATTGGTTTTGCATTTAAGGAGTGTGACAAAAATGTAAATGTTATGGGGTTTTCAATCAATTATTGTCGAATAATGTTACAAATGTCCGAAGGTACATTTTCGCGCGTCGACGGTCATATGATTTTAACCATTCTTATTTTCAGCGTTAATTTAAAGTATGTGTTTTTGAAGAAAACATAACTATCATACTACATCAATCGCAACACTCAGAAAAAAGCTAGACTGACACACAGAATCCTTCAACATGAGAAAATATTTGCCATATTAAGTCAACAATTTTGTTAAGTTCAAAAGTATTTGACAATACATGAACAGCATTGTGGACATACAAGACATATGTTAACAGCCTGGCCTATCTTGATCAAAATTTGCATATATAAACCAATAAAAGCTTTTAAAATTTGTAAGAGTATGAAAATGTCCTTGCTACATAAATGGAAGTCTTGTATTCTAAAAGATTAGACCAAATAATTTTTTCGTCTTTAAATATTTTGTTAAAAAACACAATAATATCATGTTATGCTGCATTTAGTTAGACGAACATATAGCCGTCGCATCAGTTTTTCACCGCATCAATTTCAATGGCCGCTGCTTAGTCTATTAAGAGCAGTTTATTTGGTATTTCGTTTCTTTCAGTGTTAAACATGACGGCATGTATTAATCTAATGTCGTATAAAATAGTTAACGTTATATCGAGCTATTTTAATAATCAATAATGTCTTTTCATTATTTTGCCCCCGAAGGGTAGCATATTAAAATCGCACCGTTTGTCTGTCTGTCCGTGCGTCCGCCTTTACATTTTTTCGGGTGCAATGCCCATGTCCCTTCCTCAAAGGTCAAGGTCACACTTAGAGTTTAAAAGTAATAGAATACTGTATGCATGGTAACTCTGTCATGCATGGAAAGATTTTAGAATTACATGGCACAATTGTTGAGCACATGGAGAGGACACAGACTGTGAAAAAAACTCTTTCGGGGGCATTCGTCATTTATGAGGGACAGCTCTTGTTGTTGTTTTTTATTCACTAAGACCTTATTGCGATCTATGTAAGAATAAAAGCGCACTATATTTTCAGTCACCTTTATCTCGACGACAAATAGCCAGCTTGTTGGGGGTAATTAGTAGACAACCCGATAGGTAGGGATGTGTCAAATATTGATTTTTCATTGATCAGTCAAGCAATTGCATTGAAAAACTAGACCAGAACTTTTAGCAAGGACGCATATTGTCCAGTGTTTCGGTTTAGCTATAAAAGATGATTATGTATTAAAACAACATTTGATTGTATTAATGTACAAATGTATAATACAGGTGGAGGACCCTCAGCTTTTAGTCCAGATGCAATTGCCGAATGCTTGTTTGATGCAATCAAAAGGTTTGTACAAGCGAACAAGAATTCCTTAATCAATGAGGTCAAATTGATTGTAAACAAAGGACAGCCTCTCATGTTCAGGCCGATTATGGATGAATTACACAAGAAAGTTCAGGAAACTGCAGTATCTGAAAAAGATAACGTGTGGAAGAAAATGTTTTCTAAAGGTAGGTTCATACACTCAGCAATTTTAGCCTATAATTGATTCGAAAATACTTTAATAAGAATACACTGTATTATAAATATTATTGAAGTATACATTTATATAGTGTGCGTATGTGAACATATAGAAATATTGCTATAAGTTCATTTTTATATCCAATGATGGAAATTGGTAAAATTTGTCTGGTGATACCTACGTCACGTTCGAAACTACGTCACCTGGAACCAAAATCGTGGTCACCAGGTGAAATCAATACATCTTTAACTTCGGGACGGTGTCAATTTTGACTAGGGTTCAAGGTTCGACAATTATAAGAAGATGTCGACAACACGATTTTTAATTCCTTATATAACTCTGTTGTGTATAATCGAGTGACCCAGAAGACCTCTCTAATTTAGGCAACTAAAATAACTAAACTGATGACAATAATAACTAATGGCAAATACATATTTCGAAATGTCCCCTTCTGTGAATACTTCAGACCCATTTTGGAACTATTACTTCAGAATCCTTTGCTTTAATTAATAACAAAAATGTACTACTATTACATACAGCTTTTGTAAGTTATGTCATAATGTCTTCAGTGTTAGCCTTCTCGAGCACGTTCTCCAAATACAGAACACTTTGTAAATACTATAAAAATTTTACTAGTCTTTACAACCCACCCAGCGATTCATATCATATTTGCTTGTTAGTCGGTATGTCCGTTTTACAGTATTATGCAAAAATAGTTATCCCTTATACATGACTTCTTTTATCTTAAAGATTAGTAAAGAAACAGTACACACATGATGTGCAAACGTGTAAACAAAGTATTTATGATATTTAGATATTAAATTGTTTTTGTATACGTGAATCATATAATGTTAAAAAACATTATTATTAGATCAAACCTAAGGATATAATTGTTAACAATTTAAATTATCAACATTGACAAATTGAATAGGTTTAAGGATAAAGATGTTATTAAAATCTGTTATTCTATAATACTTTAATAATTAGCCTGTATGTCAAACTTGGATCACATTGGTTATAAAAGAAGCCCAACCTGTCCTATCAATGAAGTGACCACAGTTTATACAAACTCATCGTGAAAGTTGGACAAAATATAATTTACCTTGGTTATGTTCTAATCAGGGTTTATGGGTTGGAAACTAAGTTACAATGTACTAAGTCAAGTCAAAGAAATATCTTGTTGAAATTTTAAAGTTCATTTTTATACCCAATGGTGGAAATTGGTAAGTTTTGTCTGGTGATACCTAGGTCACGTTCGAAACTATGTCACCTGGAACCAATATATTGGTCACCAGGTGAAATCAATTCATCTTTAACTTCGGGACGGTGTCAAATTTGACCAGGGTCAAGATTCTATAATTATTAGAAGATGTCAACAACACGATACTACATGCTTAATATCTTAGCTCTGAGCATTTTGGTTTTAGAGAAGATTTTAAATTCCTTATATAATTCCTTGTGTATAACTGAGTGACCCAGGAGCGCGGTCATTTTTAGCCTGGGGTTCATGATTTGAACAATCTTGATAGCGGACCGCTGCAAAATGAGACATTCTTAATATTTAATATTTTTTCCTATAGAAACCTTTGTAAAATCAAGTGACCCCAAGGCGGGACCCGGGGTTACGATTGGAACAAAGTCCACTAGGCAATGATACATGCCAAATACCGAAGCTCGTGAACTTCCAGGCAAAGAAAGATTTCTGTCCAGCGGTTTCGGAGGATATGTTGTTTGAAGCAGACTGTTAATAAACAAATACTGACGACACACGCCGGACAGCCAAGAACCACAATGGCCCACCCTTGAGCACTTTGTTTGTAATACAGTAATATAGGGAATGTTATCTTCTTGTCTCAAACTGCAAGTTCCAGAAATTAGATATTTGTGTAGCAGTGTCTAAAAGATTTCACGTTTGTTCAAATTTTGCCCTCGCTTACATAATATGTAAATATTGGACACTTAAAAAATCTTCATATTAAAAACTGCAACGCCCAGAACTTAGATAGTTGATATGTGGTATTGCTAGTGATCCTTTTTTATTTTTATTTTAAATCATGCCCGAAGGGTCACATAATATCCACCCGGGGACCACTTGTTTTACATAGAGTTATTTGGGGAATTTTTAAGAATCTCATTGTCTGAAACCATAAGACTCAGGAATTGATATTTGGTGTGTAGTATAGTCCAGTATACATCCCTCAAAGCATGCCCTAGAGGTCAAAATAAGCCCTGCCCGTCGGTAACTTGATTTGAATAGAATTATATAGGGAACTATTCTGAAATATTATTGTTTGAAACCATCAGGCCTAGTGCATAGATTATTGGTATGTAGCATTGTCTAATAGTCATCTCTTAAGTTTGTTCAAACGTGCCACTGGGTTCAAAATTGACCCCGCATGCTGGCCACTTGTTTTACATAAAATAGTTTGTGTGTAGCATTGCCGAGCGATTCTCAACTAAGTTTGTAAAATTCATGCCAACGGGGTCAAAAGTGACTACACCCTGAATTTCACATCTTTTACATAAAACTGTCAAACATATTTTGTTGGAAAGGATTGAACTTTATTACTGTGAAGCAGTTGATTGACAAAAAAGGTGTATCGATATATTTTGAACGAACTGTATTGTGTGACCTAGGTGTGAAGGGCTAAGATGAGCGATCATGGCCGTCTTGCTACCAAATTTGCCCTTAAACATCCTTGCCTTCATCTTTTTAGAAAAGCAAAAAGACACGAATCTGGTACACTTAGGGTCACTGTTGCTAAAATAGCATCAATGTATTGACCACTTAAAAAAAACCAGGAAATAGTTCTTACTCACTGCACAAAGAAGCTGTCGTTGACAAAAAAAGAAAAAATGGTTTTTTTCTCGCAATCAAATATTTGTAACTGAACTTTTCCATGTAGCATCCTTGTATTGACCCTTGCCGACAATAAAAAACGAAAACATAGCAAACGTGACATGGTTCCAGTTCACTGCCCATTGGAGCCACTGTTTCTATTTCAATAGTGAAACGTCTTCTCATGAACCATATTATATCCACTATACACAGGCCAACGATACTTTGCAGTGTTATAGTTCTATACAGTACTATATATTCATACAGTACAGTACTTCAGAGAATAGGTTTTGCCTCCAAAACTTTAAATGCCGCTTATTTTATATATGTTTTATGTGGCTTTAAATTTTTGAAACCTTACCAGAATAGAATAAACAGCATGCATTTTTTCATCTATTACAAGTTGAATAGGGAAAAATGTACATATTTTAGTAAGATATTAATCGATTTCATTGTTTCATACCATTTAATATATTCTTCTGACAATAAAATCATTGAAAAGCTACACCACGTTTACATTTATAACGGACATTCGAAGTACTTGTTATCGCAAGATATTGTATGACGTCATCACCTTTAGCTATTGGAATGTCAAACATTTTAATTTCTTTTCGAAATAAATAGAGTGCGCATTAATTGAATTGAAAAGAGTTGCAAATTATTTTAAAATCGGTCAAATTCAATTCGGTAGTCGGTAGTGTCCTTAGGCAAGACACAAATAATATCACATTGCCTCTCTCGCTTCGATGTTGATTCAACCTGGAGTGAGTCTCGAGAGCGATTAATATAAGTTGTAAGAAATTGTTTCGCAACCGAGAATAAGTGAATTAGTATAAACTAAACTAAACTAAATTCAATTCGAGCTCTCTTTAAGGATAATGATAAAAATTATTAGAGCGCACTCTAAATAATTATTGCGCGCATTAATTGCTGAGAGCCTCGAATCAATTGCTCTTTACTAGTTGTTTCAGTGCAGATCTATGTTTTCCCACCTCCATTTACTTTATCTGACTAATGCGCCTCTGTGTGTTTATGCACATGTCAGATAAGCTCAAAGTATCTAGTGTTATTTTCTTGCTGTAACGTAGCTTTGAAATTTCAAAATTGAAATATTTTGATAATACAGGCAGGACTAGACTTAATACTAATGCCTCTTAACAAGATTGATATTTAAAATCGAACAAGGGTTTTTGAAAACACACGTACTAAATAAAAAAAAGTATGAAGATTTCGAAGCTCATAAACACGTCCTGTACCAAAATAATAACTCAAACTAAATAATAAAATCAAACAAAATTTGTGGTTTTCATGATTTCCTAATGATAATAGACAAATTAGCTCCTAACCTAAATTGGTTAGCCTGGACGGACATACGGACATACAGACGGGAAATGAAATAATATGTTTGGAAACGTTATTAGGGCACATTTGAATAGTTTTTGAAAACATTATATATTTATACACTTCCAATGTACTGTATGTCAACTTGTGGAATCAGTGTGTTTCACACAACTCCGTAAATTCCCTCAAAAATTATTTTACTCAATAAGTGGTTGGATTTGTAGACATTGTTTGTCATCCTATTTGACAGACCATATTGTGCACACCTGTCGGGAATGGTAATGTCGAGTCAGGAATAAACATCGACCAATTACCGCGAGTCTTAAACATATTAGACCTAAATAAACGGCGACAAATATTTTAAATTCAGATAAATAACAACTCAATACTTTTGGAAACAAGTAAAAAAGGAAAAGTTATTTTTACTCGAGAATACAATAGAAACGATATGCAACGATAGTGTTTGATTCAATCTTTGTGATTTGTTTTTGCGCACTTTTTTGTCAAAAAGAAAAACACACTCACAGAAAACATTTATAATGCGCATAGCAGTTTTAATTCAACACTGATCACAATAACCTGCGCGCAGAACATGGCTCTATACGGTATTCTACAGTGTACATGTGAGTTACATTAATGGAGATCAGCGAGGTTAAATCAGAAAGTTTCGTAACTGTCGGTATATTCATGTCATGTGCAACAGTTTTGTGACATCTAAATTTTAGGTCTTTGGATGACTCTACCAGTAATTGTTTTACCCTTACCCAAGTGAAGCTTACTAAAGCTCCTTTTGTTTTTCGAATTATGTGTGCTGTGGGAATGATTAATGACCATCGTGGCACTATTGCTTTATTTTCTTTCATCAAATATCTTGCAAATTAATCTAATAAGATGGCTTCCCAAACAAAGTCTGTAATTTAAGGCCAAATACTTTAAGCCCCAAATGAATAATTATGCTCATATCATAATATATCATAATAACAGAAATAATTTCATCTGAACAATGGATATTTACAGCATCCATGTGCGCTTAAGATTGCCCGTCAGAAATTATGTTGCTTCGGTGTCTGTTCTTTCGGATTAGGAAAACACATGCATGAATCTTATATTGTGAAAATATAAAATGAATGTTTACATGATACAGTTACATGAAGCGCCGGTAAATAAATTTGTATACTCGAATTATCTTACAGCCTCGAAGTTGGTCAAAGTTGGTGTTATGTCGGAAGAGGTCAAATTTATGGAGCAGACCTTGGAACTCCACATCTATTCTGATAGTAAAACAAATATAGAAAATTGTAAGACGGAGTTGGACGCCCGTCTTGAACATGTGTATAGGAAAGAGAACATTGAAGACTTCAAAAACATCTTAACGTGTCTGACAAATGAAGAGGTAATAAATTAGTAGCATCATAAAGTACACTACTTCTGTGATTGTTTACTTAATAGCTATAAAGATAATTGATATTGTAAGTTATTTTTCTCTGTGGTCATGAGAACAAAGATTTCAACACAGTGTTAATCAATAAATATTATTTTAAAAAATTTCAAAATGATGATCCTTGGGGATTTTTAAAAAATAAATCGTAGATAGAAATGCAGTTTTGGGGTATTAGAGGAAGACACTTCAGTGGCGTTTGTATTTATCAGAGTTTCAGAAACTTAAATATTGATAATGCGTTAAATGTGACTGTGAGGTGTCTGTCGTCAACTGGGGATTGGAGTAAGAATGAGAAAAACGTTGTATCAACACTTGTAACGATAAAATCGTCTTTGAATTGTGCAGAAAGGTTTTACCTGGTGTGAGCTGGGTTTGAAATTAAGTCACATAAGTTAAGAGATCACCTGGTATGGTCTAAGAATGCACTGCAGACCATCCTATCGTATATTTTATGTGTCATGTCAGTGTGGTCGTAAAACGATGAGGTTCAGATATGTTTTGTTTCTATTTAAGTTTTTCGTATATGTCATTGTATTTTTCATGATATTTAATATATACATTTCAGCGGGAAGAACTTGACATAGTTGCTCTTGCAGATACCTTCCTAGATACGTGTGATGGTATTATTACAATACAAGGACCAGTTAATCAAGTTACAGAAGTTACCTACGAGTTACAACGGAAACTGTTGAAAATAGAGCGTCGAAGAAATGACAGGGATGCAGCAGAGGATCTCTTTAAGCTTGTTCAGTGGCAGTACGAAGAAGTCACAATGACAGAATTTAAACTCTCACCATATTACAAGAGACTTAACCATATGGTTGAATATGCGTATAAATCTAATTATCCTAGTTTTGAGTTTGAAGATGATGTTGAAAAGTTTGTTATTGACTTTCAAAAGCTGGAATTATTTAAGAAAACCGACCCCGAGAATAAAATAAGGGTTTTAAGAAAAGATATTCTGAGATGTACGTACATTTAATCTTTTTTTATCTTTTTCTTATATCAAAAATAATATCAGATTTGCTTGTGGTGCTGTCTTTTAATAATATTTGCAAGCTTTGTACAGTTTACTTATGAAACATTTATTGGATTATTACGAAATTGATTGTGTGGTCTCTAAATCTCTTTTGTGTCTTTCTCATATAGTAACACTAGTGGACATGACACAGTAAAAATATTTAATAGCATTGAAATAACAAACCCCTTGACTCGTTGGTATCTTTGTTTATATCACTATCTTTATCGTATTTTTTTTAACCAAAACTATTCGTATGAAAATTCTCTTCGAAGAATTGTTCTTAAAATGGCTGCTTGATCTTATACTAGGTACTTAAATTAATACATGCCAATGAAGATGCAGAGTGTTTTATTATATTTGTTACAAGTAAATCACATTGTAATGCAGATATTTGGCAAACATGTTATATACTATTGAAATGAAGTTTTCATTGTTATATGAAAGTATTGGAAATGTTTGACTTAATATTTATGACATCACTTTATTCAGTTGTATTTTCAAAATGACACCCATTGTGGACCATCGTGCTGAACCTAAAAAACATATTTTTAAAGTCATTCACCAGTTACAAACATCAAAACGAAGCAGAAAATGTATATTGAAGAAAGAAAACTTAACAAGATGTAAGTTTTGTAAGATAGTTTAAAAGGAAAGAGTTATCTTTTTTCACAAAAGTAACGGAAACGTTGATGGAGTCAATTTCAATTCAGATATAATTTTGTTAATAATAATTGAGGTGATATACGGCTCGGCCATATCATAATATTATAATGATATTTCAGCTATAGCATCAGCTCTACCAGAAGATTGGGCACAGATGAAGGACAACGAAAACTTAAAAGTTGTAGCTTTGCCAGCCACAGACCAAACTTACAAGGATATAGAAGATAGATTCATCACCGAAGTTAAAACAGGACCATTTTCCCAGCGCCTGAATTTTAACGCAAATAACTTGAAGGTTAACAAGGTAAAGAATGAAAGTGATATTTTTCAAGGTAGTTAATGGAATATTTTACATTTCTTTCTTTTTGCCTAGAATCTACTGTATGGTGTTTATTTATTCAAAATACATAATATTTATACCCCCGAAGGAACTTCGGGTGGCATATAGAAATGGACTTGTCCGTCCGTTCCCACTTCCCTGTCCGGAGCATAACTTCAAATGTACTAAAGATAATTACTTGAAACGTCATACAGTGATAGAGCACAATAACAGAAAGTGCAGTGTACAAGAACCACAATGCTTTTTTGCCTGATTTTTTAATTATTTCCCTTTCTTATATGTTCTTCTCTAGAGCTTAACTCATTTAAGTGCTGGAGGAAATTCATTTAAATTGCATACAGTGAGAGAGTACATTAAAGGGAAGTGCAGTGCCCATTAACCATAACCCTTTATTGCCGTATTTGTGCATTATCTGCCTTTCTGTCTGTAAATTTTCTGTCAGATCACCTTGCTTCAATGTGCAATGATTTTATACCAAACTTTGAATATGGATAATTGTGGCAATAAATAGTGCAATGCACAATAACTATATTCAAGCATTACCACCTTGGGGACTTCGTCATTTATGAGTGACAGCTCTTATATTTTTGCTTCAACCACTCACGTTTTCTAATCACTACTTATATAACATTGCGATATTGTCCATGCTGAAAACCCTACTATTTTAACATTGTGGAAAAGGTGTGTATATCAACGCAATTTCAATTTGAATTCTTAAGAATTTAAGAGTGACCCTACCATTTTGAACATTGTGGAAAAGGTGAATAAATCAAAGCAATTTCAATTATAATTCTTAAGAATTTAGGAGTGATCTGTATCTTTTAGATTGAACACATGTGTGATTTAAATTTTATAAAACTAAATTTGGAAGTAGTAAGTACATCGCCAGTGTAAATTCTGGTTCTTGTCGCGTGAAAACACTAGATCAACAATATATTTAAGAACTTTGTTACCACTCTCCGGGTCTCATCATATATAGGCGATCGATATAGGATCACCATTCTCCTCTTGCCTTTTATTATCCATTACCTCTGTAAATGGCTGTTGCAACGCAATTCCGTTGTAACGTTGATATTGATTGGTTACGTCATTTAAATTTGAAAGGGTTAAATAACGTGTATATAGTGTCAAATTCAAATGATCTGAAATATCACATTGTAGAGAATTGTCCGTTAGAATAGGGTTAATAGTTTGGTGATTTTGACATTTGCAACAGTATGTACGGTTTTTGGTTGTCGCAAACAGGGTCGCCGTAAAAAATGTTTCCGACCGTTAAAAACGGTACATACAGTCGCAAATATCAAAATAATATAAATAATGTACCCGATAATGCTAGTTTTCCACTGTTAACTAAATAATTTACTGTAGAAGAGTCATAGATAAATGATAAAACGCTACACCGACAAATTCTCAAAGGTATAAAAACTGAGATACAGTGATATTCGAAGTAGTGAAAAAGAAATTCAATGCCGTTGCACAAAACACTGACGATTTAAATAATAACTTTTTAAGAATATAGTTCTGTGTTTAATTGTATCGTAATCAAAGCAGTAAGACTGCTTAAAAATTACAATTGTATACAAGATATAAATACATGATATTCTCAGATTGAAAGAATACAAAACAAAACCCTGTATCAACAATATCAGGCCAAAAAGAAACATATGACAGAGCAGAAGCCAAACCTTCCATCAAATATGCCGATTGAACGAGAGCTTTGGCACGGGAACAAATCTGATGCAGTTACTAGAATACAAATGCATGGGTTTAACAGAAGTTACAGTGGAGATGCTAACGGTGAGGATTAGATGGATGGGTCTC
>JAUMHA010382994.1:11291-24987 GCA_032359765.1 Saxidomus gigantea
AGGGGGTGTATGAATGTATAATTCCTCATTTCGAGTAAACTAATGTTTGTGACATTTTTTGGCATTGTTGCATTTTTGACTGCCTAAACTAGCATGTCTTTATTACTTTTCTATTTATGGTTATTTGTTACAGCTTGAACTCCTCCTATTCATGAAATATTATATAGAATGTACCCCAAGTTTATACAGGGAATTTACATACACCTCTAATAAATCTTGGGTAGGCGTGCTTGCAGTATGTAAAAAAAAAAGTACCGGCCCGTGATCAGAATATATATTTCGGTATTTACACCTAACTTTTGAATAGTGCATGTGAATGCATGTTTTGAAGGTATAGAGGTTATTCCGTACAGAATCAATTAGACAGTAGAGTTAATGTTTTAAATTTTTAACAGTTTCGAGACGAGGGAGCAGGTCGAGTAATTCCTCGATAAACACACTCGAGGATCTGAGTCTTGCTTTTGCACAAACTATAGAAGTTGGAGAGGAGGCACTTGGCATTGAGTCAGATAATGATAGTGTCCAAGGTATTCCAAATGAACCTGTAGACTGGTTTACAAGCAAGTTGAAAAGTGAATCTGCAGAGTTTATTATACAAAATGATAGGAAAATTGAAAATAGTTTTATATAATGTTTGAAAAAGAGAACAAGATTTTGTCTTTTTGGTGAAATTTTTTATTAGATTTTAGAAATTTATGTATTACTTTTGCATTTCCCCTTTTCAACTTGCTGTGAGTGCTTGCTTCTAACAGACAACCAGTCTACCAATTTTTGAGTGGGCCAGTCTGGCTTTCTGTCACCAAATATATAACAAAAACTTTCTGGTTTTATCAGCTAGTCTTAGAATGTGTGACTCACATTTTCTTCACATTCTTTTATTTTATTTCCTTCCCACACAATCTGTCAGTTTAGTTCTGTGTTAGGTTTAGAGTTTTAATTTTTTCACACATAGATGTATATATATTTGTCTTAATTCAGTTTGTATCATAACATAGCAGCCTTTGGTGTGATTTGTGTTAAAATTTCTTCCTTTAAAACGTTGACTAGAATATTTACATTTATTCTCTTTTAATTAATACTTGGTACTACAGTACATTCTTTGAAATCAGGTGAAACAGTAAAAACTTTTGTTATGCATTTTGCATGAAAACCCATTAGTAATCTGTAGGCAGGGTTTGCTGTAAATCCTATATTCTTCCACAAAGATAATAAAATTATGTTCATCTCGTCCATAGGGAAAGTGCATTTTAACCAATAACAAACTGCAAAAAAACACTTTGTCATATGTAAAAAAGATATTCATGGACCCGTTCTGTTGTCTTTTCCCATTAAAAAGTAACAAAAATAATGAATAAAAATAATGTCTAATTGGCTGCAAGCATTGTATGCATATACAAGTGACTCTACATAGAAACCAATCTTTCGATCAAACTGCCAGCATAGATTCCAACCAATCTATGGAACCGGATCCATACTTATTCCATCTCAGTAAATATTGGTTTACAATGGTTTCTAGAATCAAAACATGTTTTCTGTAGAGCTGAGCTGTACAGGATCAGGCTGACTAGTAATAATAGCCAGAAAAAAAACCACTTTTTATTCAGCATTTTTGTTAGAAAAAAAACATTACTGTATCAGTGTTTCTGTCAGGAAAACTGATATTATTCAGTGGCTTTGTCAGAAAAGAATGTTATTATTCAGTGTTGTGCCTATAGAAGCTAGTTTTGCTTACATGATAGAATGATAGAAAGTTAGCAACAAGAGCTAGTGGTGACAAGACCTTAGTTCTACCCCATAGATAGTCTCAAGACTTTATTTATCTTTTTTATTCTAGCTCATTTATAATAAATGTAGTATTTTAGTACTATGCCTGTATTGCAAGAATTTTGTATTTTGGTATGTTAAAACTGTTTTATGCTAACTCCTTAAATTATCTTGCATGACATTGTATTTTCTTTAGTCTTACAGATACTATTTATTGTAAGTTCATTATAGCAATGGACGACACGTGTGAAGGAAGATTTCTTTGTGTTTCATTAATTCTGCATAGGTCTACAGTATTTCATACAATTTAAACTATATAGATGAGGAAAGTTCACTTTATACAGCACTATGATGTAGAATATTTCCATTAGAAATTTATTGTAGTTCAAACAAATCCATGTGGATGCTTATAAATTCTTTTTATACCCTGGAGTAAATAAGAAATATTGCTTGTTTAAAGGAAAATTTCAAGAGAGAATCTTTGTCTTTTTCATAATTGATAAAGACCTTTGCCTCAATATCATAAAATGTTAGCATTTGTACCTTTATTCAGTTAGAATTATTGCATAACTTCAGACAATGTGACAGTTAATATTTTAATCAAAATAGATTAAGACAGTCATAATTTCTACAAAAAGCCTATGCTTCCCTACTGTTTGGATCTGACACTCAGGATTGTAAATGTATATGGTCTTTTTAGACAGGTCACAATGATATCTGGATGGGTTTTACCATCAGGAAGTGTATGATAAACCCAATGCTACTTGCATAGTTATAAAGTACATAGCATGTTGCATGTTTTACATTATATTGTTTAAAATATTTGCAAACTTTTGTGGGAATGTTTCCATTGTATTTAGTTTGATACATGTACTGGAGAACTCTTGTACATTTATTTAATTTCGTTAAGTTTTTCTAGTTGTTACCTTTTGGTTTAACTATATCATCTTTTTGTCATGTGTGCAAAGGACTCGAGCCTGATGTACCTTAGAAATAGATTTTACTTCCTCCACACAGCGATAGTTTTAATTTGTATGTCACTCAAAAGTAACATTTTTCATTTGGACATAAATTTAAATTTCACTGACAGTGCTTAAGACTATATACATGTAGGTTAGGTTAAAAGGATGAAATATCACTACAAAGAAATAAAAAATTGAAACATGTATATGTATCCTGTTTTTAAATGTTTCTGAGAAATGAAGGCATTTTAAATGAATGTAAAGATATTATATCCTGTCATGTGGTGTAGTTGTTGGTCTTAAATCCTCAACAGAAATTTCCTTATAACACAGATTTTAGCATATAGATTTGATATGAGGGAAACTTCAACATCAACACGTGTTCTTCTTTTTGATTTATATGTTCATCAATTTTTAAGAATCCTTTAGCATAAATATTTGAAATACAAATGTAGTAATAAGTATTGTTTTTATCTTACCTCTGAAAATACAAGCATGGTACTTAGATAGAGGAAATCCACTTTGATGTCTTTTGCTATCTTTACATTTTGACAGATGCAAAATGCGTATGACTTATTGCGATTAAAAAATACATTTGTTATTGGTAACCAAATGATTATGAACTTAATTGCTTACTCATGTGTTAACAACTTTTAATAGGAACTTTCAGGTTGTGTATGTTGGTAGATCTATATTTCTTTACAGGAGGTAAATACTAGCTGGTTTGTTGTCCACTGTCGTGTGCTAAAATATGTTCATTCTCATTTTTCAGAAGAGTTGAAGCGTGCAATGCCCGAGTTTAAGGAAAGCATATCAAAGTTGACACAAGACGGCACTGCAGACGGCGACCTGTCAAATAGGTCACAAACATCAGAAAAGGTCAGTAGGTCAAGGTCATGTTTTTACCTTTTACAAGAATAAAACTTTTTAGGTTCCGTTGTTTGAGAGAATAGTCCATTAGAAGGGTTTATAGTGTTCCGTGCATATGCCTTTAGTATGGTATAGTCAAAGCTGTGTTGAACAGCGAGCAAAGGAACACAACTAATGTGGCCATAAAAAGAAGGTGAATACTTAAGACATTTATTTAAAGCTGGCTGTATGAGATGTAAATTTACTTACTACTTAAAGTAAGTGCTTCATTATGAAAGTGATGTCTTTCATCCTAAGTTTTCATTCATATAAAACAACAGATATAAGGTCTATTCTGCGCATGAGTTTGTCCTACTCTCCAACTGACCAATCACCAGAAAGAAAAGCTCCTCAAACTTTTAAGACATATTTCATCATTATTTAAAAACCTTTGTGCAAAATCAGTTGAGTTAGTTTGTTTTAGGATTTTGTCTTGTATATTGATTATGACAAATGATAAGCGATTTGTTGGTGATTGGTCAGTTATATAGTTACCATTACCTCAGTTTTTCCCCATTAATATAAATTCCTAGAATGTATATTGTCACAATTATCTCCGCTTGTTGCCAACCCCCAATTTGGCTTCTGTGTGTCAAATGATAAAACACATTTTGCTTAAGTGAAAAGTTGTATACATGTGTTCTCTTTAAAAAACTGTTACTTAAATTACTAATACATCATTCAATGCTTTATGACATAGTACACCTTTTCTTTAGATATTGTAAGGTCTGCTGATCAACATAAAATCTTGAATCTTTACTTATATGTCTAAAACCAAGCGACTCAGAGTGGGTATACAGTTTTTAAGTACGTCTTTTGAACACGTCCCATGTGAGGATCAGCTTAATGGATCGTCAAAAATAATTCCATAATTATACTGGTTGTCATTTTAATACATCTACTGTACTGATTTTGCTGCATCGTCATAAAACGTGCAGTCAAATTTTTGCGATAAAAGGAGAACACTGTATACAACATTGCATGATCTTTGAATATTTTCCAACAGAAAGTACAAAAATGTAAGGATAAGGAAGATAAGGATGTAAAAATAGTGGATAAGAAGCTGCCATGGGATTCTTTAAAGTGAAAACATCTCTGGAGCTATGTAGTACTTTGAAACAAACACAACATGCTTTACTTTGATTCCAGGAAGATGAAAGTGACCAGTCTTTTATCATACACGAGTCCGAGACATCAAAAGATGATGCTTCTGAAGCTGTCGGAAAGTCTATCCAAGGCAACAGGGGCTCGTCTGAAATCACTTACGAGTTCACAATTGATTCTGTCCCAGCTGACTTCCAAAATGAGGAAGATGAAGATTCAGAAGAATATTATGAGGAAACAGAAATTATTGCAGTTGAACCAGGTTTATACGATCTTCCAAGTCCAAGGAAGATACCAGATCTTGATTCTCCAAAAGAGCATAAAGTTTTTTCACTTCCTGCACATGAGTTACATGCTGAGATACCACTAGAGGAAAGTACGCCAAAAGGTACCACAGGAGGTAGAAATTTGAGAATGGTAGAAAATGAACCAGTAGAAGAAGAAACACCTCCTGAGAAAGAAGAGTTTGTACTAACATTTGATGAATTGTCAAATGTGGACTTTAGTGCAACAGATCCTAATGAACAACAGAGAGTCCAGAAGGACTCCAGTGATGTGCCAAGAGTTAATTATAGAATAGCATTTCGAAGTTCACGTGATTTAGATAATGAAGTGGAAGAGGTTGTTGAAGCTGTGCCAGCAACTGTTGTGAATCAAGAACCTGTGTTCAATGATGACTTTGAAAGTTATGACAATGGTGCAAAAACAAAGTGTTCAGAATTAAGTTTCTCTCCAGACTATGAAGGAGAAGATGAACATATGCTTGAAGAAAAATCTATCTCCCAGATCAATCTTCCAGCTGAACGAACACCTGTTAAGGATTCAGAAACTGATAATTATGGTGCTCCAACTGAAACTTATGCATCTTCCAGGAAAATTGTGTTATCTTCTTCCCAATCACCCTCGTCACAAGTTAGTGAAACTTCACCTAGAAGGGATGACAGTTTTGACTCTAGCAGTATGATGCAGGCCCAGTATAATCAGCTGCAGCAACAGTTTACTATGTGGCAAAACCAGTTAGTTCAGAATCAAAAACTTTTAGCCACCCAGGGTGCTTCAGATTTTTCAACCAATCAGATGCCAGGAAAGGATGACCAATCAAATTTGCAGTTACAACAGCTTCAGCTACAGATTCAAATGCAGCAACAAATGATGTTGCAGTTGCAACAAAGCATGCAGGCTTTAGCCTTACAAAACTCCCTTGCCTCTCAGCAACAAGCATTCCCACAAACTGTCAATCAACCACTTGTTGACACGGGAACATTACAAACCAACCAAACTCTTCCACCTCCCCCACCTTGCACACAAATATTTACAAAAGACAATGAGAAATATAGGCCATCTTCTCCAGAAGAGGAGGTTACTAGGCAACAATCCAAGGTGCTTAACCATTCAGTGCCACCTCCAGCCCCAGCTGCACCCGCACCCCCATCTGTTGTTACCTCGAAACCAAAGTCTTCCAAAGCAGACGCAAAATATTCCAAACCGAAGCAGAAGAGATTTGAGCGGGAGCTAGATCCTAGAGAACAATTGATGTTAGATATTAGAAATTTTGGCAAGAAACATTTACATAAGGTCAGTATTTGAAAGACAATTGTGGAGCTGTGTAATTGAATGCTCACTGTGCAATGGTTTATTGTGTATATGTTCATGGTGCATCTTGTTTCTGTATGTATGGTAGCTTCAAGCACTGAATTACTAGTTCACATGAGCAGAACTTGCTCATTAAAGCTATTGTACTATCAAGATGTCTGTATGTCAGTTCTTGTCCGCACATAAAATCTTACCACTATAGTTTTTGCTCAATCTGCATAATTTTTTATGAATGTCAGAATTTGTTTTTAATACTTGCTAGAGATTAAAATATTTTTTACACATTTCTAGTCAGTAGTATACAAAACTTTGAATTTCACTAGTATATGAAATAAGGATCAGTGCTAGAAGTAACCATAGATACAGCATGTTTGTCTGGAATTGTCAGCTGGTGCTATGGGTATGTGTTCAATAACATCCTCTGCAATCTAACATACGAGCATATGTAAAATCCATTGGCTGGGCTTTATTACTCGGAAAAGCTTAGAATTGATACTATGGGATTTGGGGAACATATTCCATGCTATTATGTTATTCTGTTAAGTGTTTTCAGATCCAAGAATTAGAGGAATTGATAATTTATTGTTTAGTCTTAATTGAGTTTTGATATTCCCCACAAAGAGGAGTGTCATTTTGTTTAAAGTTCAGTATCGTGTGATTGATGAATTATCACCAGGAATCCAAAAGTTTTGTGACCTAATATCATCAGGCAGTAGACAAGAAATATCAGTGTATAAAAAAAAACTGAAAAAAAAACCACAATTTGTAATAATATATTTGGCAGATGCGTAAATGTTTTGCATATTCAGTTGTTGTTTTTGTAAGTGATGGAAGTCATTAGTAATTGTGACACACACACATACTGATCTTAGAAATTTTTGAATACAGGCAAAAAGAGGTAAGCGTATTTGCAAAAGTAAAGTCTTCAGTCACAATCAAATTTCATTCTTTCATTTTCTCTTAACATAGACAAATTACAGAAGGTATTGCTAATATAATATCACCTATATATAGTCATACTCCTATCTTACCCATCATCTGCAAGTTGCCTTGATAAATTGTATACTCTATCCTTAAATGTTTTTTTGCAAACGAATACATTAATTTTGTGTATGTACATGACCGCTAGCATTAGAGAAGTACATGTACTGCTGCATAGAATAGCATGTACCCTAATAGAGCATTTTGAACATTTTCCCATGGAACGCACACCCATATACTGCTCAGGAAGTTCTTTCCTCGTATAAAAACAAGAGTGTCAGATTTGCACAAGACCGGTTTTAATTCCACCAGACATAGGGTTACATGTACAATGTACTTGTTTTGACCCAAATCATATTTGGATAAGAACTAAAGTTAGAAACTTTATTTTTGATGGACTGGTTAAAGAACATTACTGAATACATGTACCTATGAATAGCAATAAGGACCTCCCCTTCTAGGTTTGTAAATTGTAAATTCATATCCATGTCATAAAACCTGCTGTTCTTCATATCAGATACAGAACGTTTTTAAAGCTTTAAAAGGTCACATTGTTAGTGAAAGTGACTGGAGCATAGAAAATAGAGCATTCAGTCCAAGGCTGAAACGGCACTTTTATTTTTGCTATGCTTGAGTTTGTTTCTACAGAATACACATGATACAGTGAAAAGCAGTAAACCTTTAGGAGAAAGAATTCCATTTAAATATTGGATAAAATGTTTTGCACTTTTGATGTTTCGGCAGTATTTTTTTGTTTATGGTTTATAATGGTCGCAGATTTTTTAAACGGCAAAGACATTGGCCCTAGCTGTTAGAATAATTTGTTACAAATAAAAAACTTATATACAGCTGAAAATACAAAAGTCAGTAAATAATCAACGTTATTCCACCAATGCTGAATGTGCTAGAATTTGATGGTTTTAGCACTGTTTATATGTTATTTTACAGTTGTAAATTTAAATGATGTAACAAATTGCGAACAAGGTTACATAAGAAGCGAGTTAGAATAGGTAATCAAGGGCTGACTGCAAATTTGATCCAAGTGCATATTAAAATTGAAACAGATAAGACAGTTCCACAGTCAGCCTTCTATTATATTTAAACGTTGGTTTCCATGAAAAAAGTGAGAATTTTAATGGTCAATAGAATATGACTGCACAAAGCATTGAAATGCATGCATGTATAAAGAAGCTGCCTAATTAACATAAAAAGCCTACCTAAATCCATTGTAAGCATGATATATACTGTGATAAATTACCCCCTTTTCATTAGACTCATGGATGCTAGTTGTTTACATTTTCTGTGTACACTCTGTTGTAACTTTAATGTTTTATAAAAACAGAGCATGCATATTAATATGTGTTCTGTACTTGCAATAATGCAGAATTTAAAAGATAATGTTGAAATATTTTAAACAGATCTAAGTTGTACTTCTGCTTCTGGATAATTGTAAATTACAAGAATGATATTATTTCTGAGAAACTGAATTATTTTCCTGTATTAATTGTATTGTTTTTCCCGTTTGCAGGTTCCAGTCAAGGCAACCCACTGGCATAAATGATGAGGAACCAATTTATGTTTAATTAATGTGCTCTAAATAGGTCATGTGACCTGACAATTGTATCTTACATACACTGAACATCTTGTGACCATTTACAAGTCTCCATGGTGTTACCAGATCTATATCTGCAAATATTGTGAAAATATTCCAGTCATATCAGATTATGGACTCGTCTGCATAGAGGTTTGGATATGATTCAAGACAGCATGACATTGTGATGTCATAGATGAGGTCATGTGTTCTACTAAATATGGTCAGTGTTGCAATGTGACCTGATAGTATTCTGAAGTGCAAAGAAAACTGGTTGTGATAAAAGAGTCCACATTGCATGAACTGTTGCAGTAGGCAGTTTGGTTTCTTTAGTATTGAAATTATATACAATGTGATTGCACACTTATTTCCTAACATACAACCTTTCAAAAGCTTACTTGGAATATAAGCCACAGGTAACTCTAGCTGGACTGTATAGTTCCTGAAAAAAATGTATTGATATTAAAATATTACAAATATATATAATATGAGTTAACATTACCTAATATTTGATGTAATATTTGTCTTAGGTTTTACTAAAAGTTAATGACCAAGTAGGTTATACTTCTTGTATATTATGTTACTAATTTACGATTTATAAGAAGTTGGGTACAGAGGTGTACATATCATAGTAACAAATCTATTTAGATAGATATATAACATGTTACGTTCTTTCGATAATATTTCGTATGACTTTAACAGATGTATGATTTAACTGTGTTTAGAGTGGATGAGGAGTGAAAATTCAGGAATAACAGAAAAGGTTTGATAAACATGTATACATGTATAATCAAAGCTCTTAGTATACACATATCAATAGTCACAGAATTTACGCTACTAGGTTTTGACAAGCCATACATATTTTTCACCACTTGATTGGATATGAGATTTATATCAATAATCTTTTGGACTCTTCATCCAATGTTTCGGGAGAATAATCCTGTAATTTTCAAGGCATCAATGTCACAGTAAAACAGATGTGTGTGCTGAGATCAATGTATGAAAAATGTGACTGTTCCATCAGAATGTTAGATCAGTGTGTTATAGACACTTCCTTAAGAGAAGTAATAGAAACAGAATGAAGAATTTCATATAATTTGTCGCAAAAATGAAGCTGAAATTCTTGTGATACAGTCTGTATATAAGAAAATGTTGTTTTTTTCCAAAAATATTTTACCGACCAGGAGGTACCGAGGCAAGTGTAATTATTAGAAACTGTAAAATATACAGCTTTATGAAATACTTCTGTGAATATTTCTGGTTGAAATGTAAAAGTACGAAAATGTTTCACTTGTTTAATTAAGTTACCAAACACTGTTTTTAAGTGGAATCTTACAGTGCATAACACATCATTATAAGAACTCATAGATTTTATTTTCTTAAAGCATATTTCATTAATCTGTATAATCTATTTTGGTAATTAATGACAAAGGGTTTGTAAAAGCCAATGCTTGAAGATGAATTACCATGGAAACTTTCTTCTTTGGCATGGTGGATTTTTTTTTCCATCACTGTCAAATTGTTTGTATTATTTTCTGGTTTAACAAAAAACAATGTGCAATGAAATATACTAGTTTATTACTAACATGTTATTACATTTTTGTGTTACTGTATGAATTTATTGTAAATAAAAATGTATATGTATATACTAGTTACACTCAAAAAATCTATGCATATCATTATATTGTGTGTTAAAACTTGTATGCAAGTTAATCCTGAGATATTATTCTTAGTATCAAGAATATATATATATCCATGAAACACGTAAAGCATGTAGAAATGCTTTTGTTTAGATGCGAGGTAATGCGAAAAAGTCTTGCGTTTTACTTTGTATAGACACGCTTGGAAGTATTGCAAATTGTGTGCATGTAAATTCAAGGGAAACTACTCAGCAACTTGAAATGGCATATATGTATGATTGTTTACATCCCTTGAACAAATTTTAAAGGTTTCGGCTGATTAAATTCCTAGAGTTACTTCCCTTCTATGGAATTATGAAAGATTAGGCCATAGGCTTACTTAACAGTTTTTCATGAAATATTAGTGTCAGTAGTGTGTTTTACTTAAAGGCCTAATCATATATTTCTTTGCAGGTACTAAAAGTGTGCTTTCTTACAAAGATTTTATTTTTACTCATTTGTACAAATTAACTACAGAGAAAATCTAGCAGGCCAGTCCAGAGCTATAAAAGATGATATTATATTTGACAGATAGTATAAACTATAAAGGATAAGTATATATGTATATATTATCTAAGTACAATGCAGAACACATAGTCTATTAAATTTTGATTTTTTAATATTCTAAATGGTTTTATTAAAACACAGTTCATTTTTTATTTTGATATAGATTTTCAGTGTTGATCTATGACTGATGAGAATGAATTGTTCAAACTGTGATTTGAGGCACTGAAAATTATATTTGGGACATATAAAACTGCAGGTCATTTTGTACAATAGGGAATCTTGAATGTTGTGTCAAGAGTCAAGCTTTTGAAAAACTTCGATTCCATATGTCAGTCTTCCCAGAACTGTCTGTCTGCCTGACATGTCGGGCAAAATGTTAGCCAGTAAGGCAAATATTTGCTGCTGTCTGACCAAATGTAGGACACATTTTGGCCTTTAACATGCAAGTTTCTTTGTTCTGTCAGGCAAAGTTTTGTGTTTGCCAGACGGAATATCAGGCACTGTTAATTAACTTTTCTAGAAGACTGGTGTGTTTAATCATGTCTCATTCCAACTGACCTTTGGTGTATGAAATCAGTTGCTCAAAAGTTCCAATTTTAAAAATTACTGACACTATTAGGAGGAATCACAATACTTAACAGGTGCTAGATATATTCAGTGTGATATTTATAATATAAATTCCTAGTTTGAAACATTCCAAAGAAATGTACTTTTGCTTCAGAAACAAGCTCTTATTAAATAGTTTGCTAAATTTTTGCAGTCAGAAAAACTAGGATATCCGATTGAATGTTGCAGTTAAATTTGTTGTCTGTTTGGACAAGAACAGAACATTACAAGGTTTACATCACATTTTTCTTGATCATTTTATACATAATTAGCTTTCATGAAAGTAATATGCAATTTTTAAATATATTTTTGCCAAGTAGCTAGCATATGTAATCGGAAAATTTCACTGAAATTCATATGGATTTTAGTTTACGGAAATATTTACCATAGATAACTGAACAAGCATTCAAATATTTTCAAACCACATAAGACTAGCTCTAGTATAATAGTGTTTATTGCTATTGCCCCGTTTGAAACACCTTGAATGTAGGAAAACCCAGTTGTTCTTTATTCACCTGGATTATTTTGCTTAAAAGTATACTGGTCATGGCTACGTTAAGGAAGATGTGATGCAAACCATGGTACTGTGTGCATGTACAGTATGTTATATATACAGATATAAGACTGTGTTTTTTTGTAACGCCTGCAATATTTATATATATTTTCATATAAAAAACACATGAACTAATACTTCTGTTTATGTTACCATGTAATAAAGAGATTTATTTACAGTTCTTTTGTTGGCTATGGCATTTATCCTCTCCCCAAGAAAGATGCTCCTAGTCCCCACACTGTCGCATAAAATATCAGAATCCACTTGTGTGGAAACTTTGTTCCAGTAATTCTTGCTGGATAATTTCTGCAGAACTCTGGTTCCCATGTCCATCAAAAATCTCGACAAACCAAACACAAAATATAATCTGCCACTGTAGGTTGAGATAAAACCCTTCTGCAGTCTTAAATATCACAACAAACTGTACAACTTGCAGACTCCCAGTGTTCACCAAGTCAACATAGTAATTCAAGCTCATGTAAATGATGCACCTTAATTGGTAAATGGTACAAATACATAAATGAATCACTCTTGTGCCCTTTCATATGCAGATGAGTCTGGGTATTGTTAAACAAGTTACCACTATCCTGTGCAGGAAGTATGAAACATGTATACAATGGTAAGTCTTTTCATGAATGTTTTATTTCATTTATTAATTGATGTGCATAAATACAACTGTTTAAATTTCAAACATCTGTATAACACCAGTAAACAAGGTAAGGAAAAAGTTTTGACAAAAGACAACACAACTGCCAAAGTCAAAAGTGCTGTAACCTTCAAATCTGAATAGAGTAACAAAATTATATCTAAGACAAATCATCTGATCATGGTGATGTCAGGAAGTTACTTAGGAAGCACCAGTACAAGCTGTTTTTGTAAAGGACTGAGCAAACATACACTACTCCCATGCACAGGTGAGTGTAGCATACCAGGGACCCAAACAGTGAATGTTAGATAAAATAGCCTAATGACATATAGTAACTAGGCTATTTTGAACTAAAATCACTGTATGGGTCCCTGGTACGCTACACTCACATGTGCTCCCATGTACTCTCTCGGCTATACCAGGGGCTATAAAGGCAGTAAAGATGTGGAATTCTCAGGATATAAAACGTCGCATTATATACTCTTAACATAGAAGTTAATACAAATTCTGAATGAGAGGTGACATACTCCAGAGATAAATATTGCCTGAATATAGAAAACTAACTGACATACATGACATTATATCAAAAGTCCTACAACTCTTGTCAAAAACCAATCAAGCAAATACAATGTGCAATGATACAATTTATAAAACAAAACATTACATAATTTTGTTATAGTTGGCCCGGATAGCTCAATAGGTGGAGCACGAGACTTGTAATCTTGGGGTTGTGGGTTCGATTCCCAGGGCTGACCAACTAAAATTACTAACAGTCTTTTGGATGAGACTTTAAAACCGAGG
>JAUMHA010382995.1:0-12333 GCA_032359765.1 Saxidomus gigantea
TCAGTGTATGAAGTTTGAAGAAAATCCCTCAAGTACTTTTGGAGTTATGCTCCGGACAAAATTGGGACGGAGACACGTACGGACGGACAGACGGACGGACGGACGGTGCGATTTTAATATGCCGCCCTTCGGGGGAATAAAAAAAAATAAAGGGATATAATTCATAATCATGCCGGAATGTTTTTAATTAAATTTCTATTTACAGCAATAAAAAAGTGTATGACTGTGAAAAATAATCACACAGGCAAATGCCGACAATATGTCCATCTCCTATTGGAACTAAAGGTTATTTATAACATGAAGTTTCGTTTAATTTAAAGGGTATCTCCTTTTGATAATGAACGACACCATGATGTTTCGTTGAATTCCCGCCTGTAATTGCTGAGAAATAGCCCGGAAACGAATGGGACGGACGGACGGACAAACCAGCGAATACGATGCTCCCCCATTTGGTGAGCATAATGTAGACAATATAGGGCTATGGGGTTTGGTGAGTTTACATCTCGTTAATATCCCCTTACATTGTATGCAATTTGAACGAATTTCCTTCAGTACCTGCGTCAACAAAGTGTTCCAAGAGGACCACTGGCCCTATATCGCTCGTCTGAGTCTACAGAGAACATCTGCACTTACGGTCATAGTAGCAGGACTAAAAAGATCTAACTATGGTATAAAAACTATGTGATACTCTGTCTATACATACACTAAAATAAAATAAAATTCTAACAGCGGATTTTCAAGATTTAATTTGTTTATATAGATTATGTAGGGAAAACAGCCCAACACTTGTTATGGAACTATCTTCATTTTAGCAACTTTGGTAGAGACTCATTACATGATGATTAATGTGAAAATAAAATCAAATTCTGACCACTAGTTTCAGAGATTTTTTCAATCATATAGAAAACAGCTCTATCACACTGGGAGCCTCATTTTAAGGGATTAACTTCATTTTTTTTAAATGGTAGAGTCATAAAGTGATCATATATGTCAAACAAAATTATGTTCTGACCAAGACTTTTCGGACAGAAGACTTTTTTAGTTTGTATATAGATTATAGAAAGAAACCAGTTCAACCCGACTGGGGGAGGGGGTCTATTTTTGTATGACTCAGTATGGCAGTTTTTGTAGAGAGTAACCAGGTGATCATTTATGTCATATTAAATCAAATTCTTTATTTCAGTTTTTCCTTTTGATTACCGTAGAAACTAGACTTCTACATGGATCAGAATGTGTTTAGCAAGTTTGTTAACAGTTCATACAAGGAACATCCCTGCCAAATTTCATTAAAATTGGCCAAGGAATTTCGTTTGAAACAATTATTACGAACGACAACGACAGATATCCAGATGTCACAATAGCTCACCGTGGCACTATGTGCCAGGTGTGCTAAACAAGAGGGCCAAGATGGCTCTATATTGCTCACTTTATTACATCACCTACAAATGACCAGATGTGACCGAAATTCAATCTTAAACTACATGTCATAAAAACATATTTTCTGTTTGAACTTAACAATACAAACACTCTGACCAACTCACATGATTATTGGGTATAAAATATGGCTACTAGAGTATTTACAAGGACAGCCTGGTGAGCTATTTTTAATCCCAGGTGACAAACGTCATATCATGACCTAGAAACTCAACAATATGGTATCAAATGTGACCTCCAAAGTATTAACAAGGATTTAATTTGGTTTGTTCTGGTTACCTAGTTTTTGAGTCCCAGTAACCGAGTTTTAAAACTTACCTAGAAATCATTGGGACAATCATTCTGTTAAAATTTCACGAAGTACGGATATAAAACTTGTCCTCCTGAGTGTAAACAAAGTTTTTCTTTTATTTGACCGTGTGACCTAGTTTTTTATTCAAGTTGGCTTACGGTTTGTCCAATCTACATACAATATTTGTACTAAAATATATAGAGATTCTGGGTGGAGCTTAGCTCTGTGATGTCACAGTCCCACTTCTTCTTTGAAAAATAGGGGATGTAATAAGGTTTTCATATTTGAGATACTGTGTCAATATGGAAACTAAAACTTGCTTTTTGAATGAAAAGGAAGCATTGGTTTTGAACTGAAAGTAGGACAAACTGTAAATCGGAATAACGTGCCATTGTTAAGAATCTTGAGGCCACATTTATTAACCAATCGTGTTTAAGTTAGTCAGAATACAAACTGTAAGCCGTTTAAAGGTCCATATTACAGGAATAAACAAATGTATTGCTTCGATTCGCTAACGCTCCCTCGCAATAAATTGCTTATTCCTGTAATATAGCCCTATAACCTATACGCATTGTTTGGGGAAGTGATGTCACAATATTCATCACGTTTCGTCACAAATAATTCATGAGAGTAACCTGAAACTGGGGCTTCAAGACTTATTTTGTCATCAGAAATAGTTGTTGTATGTTGTTGTATGAGTTTAACGCTCGTTTCAACCGCCTGTTGATACTTTTTACAGGCAGACAGTTCACCAAACCATCGCTCCTGGGAAGAACCAGTACTAGATCAATATCTAACAACTTTCTCACAAAACGACATGTTCGATAGCAGGGCCCGAACCCATGATCCTCACTCTATGAGAAGTTACAGTAATTTCATGTCAGCGACTTTCACCACTCTACCAGGGAGGCGGTCAATCATTGGAAATGCCGATCTGGTATGCAAGAAAACAGATGTTGGTAAGTTGTCGGACAATACATATCAATTGAAAATCTTTTTCTTTCTGAAGTATTATTGCAACACACAAGAAGAAAGAGGTTAACTATTTTTATTTTGCCACAAGGGCAGTGGGGCGATTCGATGAATAATGTTATAAATAGATTACAAAGATGTTACATCCTTAAAGAAGTGTGGTACGGTATTTTATAGGGATAACTTGTCAAAACTTTAAAAGGAAGTTTTCTACTGCTGACATTGATATAATTATTAAAGTCATACAAAGAGATGTTGACGGCTAGAAGCGCTTTCCTAGAGAAGATACATGTAGTTATATGTATTTATTTCTGGAATTTGATGTAGATTGTGAATGATAAGGAGTCAAGCAACATAATGCTATTTTTCATCTTATAGCAAGTTATTATTTTGTGTTCATTTCTTAAGTTCATTATAGAGTGCTTCTATATTACACAATTAGATGACACCATTTAC
The DNA here is from genome assembly GCA_032359765.1 of Saxidomus gigantea. Taxonomy (NCBI): domain Eukaryota; kingdom Metazoa; phylum Mollusca; class Bivalvia; order Venerida; family Veneridae; genus Saxidomus; species Saxidomus gigantea. The sequence goes on from JAUMHA010382995.1 coordinate 3,155, forward strand.
AATTCTTGATGATTCTGTTTGAATTGACTTTATATTCCACTTATCATCTCAGGTACAACTGTCACAGACTGAGTTACCATGTTCCAGTAGAGGCATATAAAGGGCATGTAAAGATCAAAACAAACATTTTGACCGATTTCATGATCTGGTATGAAATGAGTGTCCAAAAAGATTACATAAAAATTTACCCAGTGTAATTGTTTTTATTCGCATGATATGCAGTTCCAAATTTGATCAAAAAATAATTAAACCGAAGTTTTTGTCAGTTTGCAATGATAATTGAGTAAAACTGCAGTGAGCTAAAAATGTTCGAGTAACAGTCACGAAACATTACAGAAATATTTATTATCATTTAAGGTAGTCTACCGAGTAGAGAAGAGTCCCTGACTGGCTACGCACAAAGTGAGTGAGAACATTGGTAATCTTCAAGTTTCCTGAAAGGATCTGATTCATCATAAGCACTGTTCGTCTGTCTGTGTATGTTATTACACATTACTCAAATTCCAGATACTCTGCAATGTGATGGAAATAATGTTCTAGCAAAGCCCAGAAAAGCTTAGGAAGTTTCAATGCTATTAAGTATTTTTGGTCAGACAGAAATTTAGTCCATGCAGATAGGTCCATGGTTCAAGTCTATGATGAATATGTTCTGCGCTTTGCTGGAATTCGATACCTTTGATATTTTCGGCGATTGTTAAGGTTTGCTTGATATGTTTTTGGAATTTTGAATACAAATATAGCTAGAACATTTACTTAATAAATTTTTTTAAGGTGTTTGAAAATATTCATGTTGTCCTATCTGCTCATGAATTATACACAAGTCCAGTGACATTGTGTCTTTCTGGACCCATCATACTCCCAAGTCCTTTCTGGAACATGAGATATGCCGCACATTTCATCGCCTCATGCAGGAAAGACTCACTGATTAAACACATTTCACAACGCTGTATGCATTAGTGAAATATATAGTGTGTGCAGTCATGTAAAATATCTAGATGCATTAAAACATCAAATGCTGTCACCTGCTTTGAGTAACTATGTGCTATGTGTATGAACATTCCATTGTAGGACAAGAGTAACATCGTTGTTCATTCAAAACACATTATTTTTAAATTTCAAGACCAATGTAAATAAGAAAATATCTATGAAATTCCACGATAAAATTGCGTGGAGTATTAACCAATAGTTTCCATATCTAGCAAGAAGACCCACACAGAACTACGAATCCGGAGACCCCATTCAAGTGTATCAAATTCCAATATAATCCAGAATATCTTCAAACAATGGCAACGATTTCGTCAACAGATTTAGGTATGGCCTGACAAAATTTAAGGAGTAGCCTGGGTTGGCCTGAATAATTTTAGGGCTGAAGCTTTCCAGCACGGTCTGGTATATTTTCTAGTAGAAACAGTATATAGTTTGATCAGTTAAACAGAGGAACGACGGTCACAATGAATCAGATTCACACAGGAAAAATTAAGATAGCATGTGGAAGTAGACAATAACCATATTACTATCTTTGTAAAACACTCTAGGGAATCATAACCCTTGATTTGTATCCATGTGTTACAATTTTTTTGCCACATAACATGTTACCAGCAGGTAAAGCCCTTTTTTGTATCATTTAACTTAATATTTTACTATCATGCAGCATTTTAATTTTCAACGTTTGATAAGGAACTAACGTCGCAATGTTGTGATAGTAAATGATCGTATAACTAGCTTACAACAATACCAAAAATGTCCAATACTAACGTCATAACATATTTTTCTTGAAATTTTGTCAAAATGAATCATTTAACATCTTACACCAATAGATATTTCTCTACTGTTTAGTGACTGCTGCTCATACACGTTTCACATTTTGAACCTTACTGTACTTTTAATTTTCACTACAAAATGGCATAAAGATTGTCTTGATTTTATTTTGAACAAACTGGGAACTGCATATCATGAGAATAAAAGCAGTGATACTAGGTCAATTTTAAGGAATCTTTTTGAACACTGATTTTATACCAAATCATGAAAAACGGTCAGAATGCTTGTTTTGATCTTTCCGAGCATTTCGATCGGCCTCTATACTGGAAAATAGTGACTCAGTCTGGGGCAATTGTACCTCAGAAGAAAACTGAAATATGACGTTAATGCAAACAAAAATATCAAAAATTGAAAGAGGTGTCACAAAAGTACGTAACATAGAAGCTCTATAATGAATAAAAACTTTCTGAATTCTTGATCAAACACAATCGCGATACAATCTCACTAGCATAGGCATACATTACATTCCAAAAGTAACTAAATACCTATACAGTATACATAAACTCTTTTTTCCCTCTGTTATTCGCGACTGAAAATCGCTTTAAAAAGTCTTTAAAAGCAAGAGCACCGCCTGCGGATGCCGGACGCTCGTCTGCCTTTATCCTTTTACGGATTATTTATTACCGGTACCATATTTTAAGTCACAGTGTCCTTGACCTTGACCCCGAAACAAAATCCCACTAAGGTTTTCGTAAATATATTTCTAGACACTTAAGTTTGGTCACAATAATTCAATTGCAACTAAAGATATCGTAATTCTCTCATTTGTCTATTTTTAGAAAAGACTTTGACCATGACCCGATGAACCCCAAATACACTCCAAATGGAAGTCTTTATTTATATTTAATACACACTTAATAATCTAGTTACATTATGTCAGTTGTAACTAAATATATCAAATATATATCCGTTTTTCTCTTTTTAGTTACAGTGACCTTGACCTTGATCCTGGGGGTCCCAAAACACTCCCAATGAAAGTCTTTATTTATATGTAATACACACTTAATAATCTAGGTACATTATGTCAGTTGTACCGAAAGATATTGAATATATTACCGTTTTTCTCCTTTTAGTTACGGTGACCTTGACCTTGACCCCGGGAGCCCCAAAACACAACCCCATTAAAGATATCTTCTTAAATACTTACTACAAACAAAAGTTCGTTACATAATGTGAACTGTAACTAAAAATATTGAATATAGTACAGTTTTCCTATTTTTGATAAAAGTGACCTTGACCCCAGGAGCTCAGAAACATAATCCAATTAAAGATACTCATAATTACTTCCTATGCACCAAGTGTGGTTGCATTATGTTCACTGTTACAAAATTATTGTGTGTGTGAAACTTTCTAAGAAGGGTATTAGATGAACAAATTTGCCAAGCTTTGATAGTTACAATGTAAGTGACAAGGCAAAACTTAACCAACGCCGACGACAACGACAATCAAGTGACGACAATAGCTCGTCATGTTTTTCAAAAATCAGACGAGCTAATAAAAGCAATGTCAGCTGTACAAAAATCTACATAACGGTTTAAAGTGTGGACAAGTTATCCCTATAAAATACCGTATCACACTCCTTCAAGGGTGTAACATCTTTGTAATCTATTTAAAACATTATTCATCGAAGCACCACACTGTTTTTGTGGCAAAATAAAAATAGTTAACCTCTTTCTTCTTGTGTGTTGCAAATTATACTTCAGAGAGAAAAAGATTTTCAATTAATATGTATTGTCCGACTACATACCAAAATCTGTTTTCTTGCATATCAGATCGGCATTTCCAATGATTGACCGCCTCCTTGGTAGAGTGGCGAGGGTCGCTGACTTGAAATCACTGTAACTTCTCATAGAGTGAGGATCATGGGTTCGGGCCCTGTTATCGAACACGTCTTTATGTGAGAAAGTTGTCAGATATGGATCTAGTACTGGTTCTTCCCAGGAGCGATGGTTAGGTAAACTGTCCGCCTGTAAAAAGTATCAACATGCGATTAAAACAATCGTTAAACTCATACAACAACATACAACAACAACTTCTGATGATTTAACCCATGCTGGAAAATCGGCCTGGAAGCCCATGAAAATCTCATGAATTATTTGTTACGTAACTTGATAAAACATTGTGACGTCAAACTCCCAAACAAAGCCTATGAATATCGTTTGCTGTTTAGCTTGGCTGTCGTCCATGAAACAAATCACTGAACACCCCAACTGGAAAGTGTATTGATTTCAGAAAAAAAAAAACAATTTAAAAATTTCACTATTGGGGTCTCATCTCCGAAAGGTATTGCTTTTTTGCATCTTACATTCACACAATAGTCAGGTTTTGTAAGTTAAATAAAATCAGCACTATTAATTTCAAAAAACAAAAATTCTTAAGTTTCTGTATGGAATATGTTAGAAATGCGCTACACCCCTTTAAAGGGTTCATTTCTGAAAAAAGGTCCATTTTCTAAACGTACAATTGTTTGAAAAAGGGTGTGTAGGTTAAATTTTTATATTGAATATATAATAAGAAAAAACATTTAAAGGACAATAACTCTGGGGATAATAAGTTCCTGACGAATGTTGCGCGTGCGTCGCGTATACTTATTTAAAATTTCATGAAAATTATATCCATTGGTCCATTTGTTATGGTTCCGGACGGACGGACAGCACCAAGCCAATAGTCCCCCCACCCCTCCCTGTACAGCACTTTCAGAAAGTGTATTCAGACCAACACGTTTGTACAATGACTGACCTAAAAACCATCAATGATATTTATGTTTATATGATGTTAATCACTACAAAAAAAATAGTTTCCTCTAAGGTACTCAACGTGTGCCTAACCAAGATATCTTGCAAGTTTCATTTGTACAAAAATACATAAATGAAATCTTACCAAATTCAAACTATGTTGCTATTCAAAGATGAAGATGACTGATTTTCCATGATAAGTAACCAAAGGCTAATTAAGACTCATGTAAACAAAAGCCTTTACTGTTTACGTAGTATGCTTTCGTTAAAACGATTGAACGAACAGTCCTTAAAATGAAATATCTTCCATGCAAGATGTTTATGTCAAAGATGGCTTGACTTTTATATGAACCTCAGAACTTATGTTTTTGCCAAAATAATTGGCTAGAACAATCCTTAAAAGGAACATTATACCCTATGCGAAGTTGTTGTCAGAAATAGTTTGTCTGAACAGTCCTTCGACTGAACCTACAAGCTTCCAGTACTTTTTTGCACCTTAAAAAACCATTAAGATAATGAATGAAGACCACTAGAAGATTATGACAAGTGTTTAGGTCTTCCATTGATGATTAAGTTTATACTAATTTATTCTAGCTCGATTGTGAAGAAAGCTTTCAGCTTATCGAGTCACTCTCGAGTCCGCTTCCTGGAAAAACCAGTACTGGTGTCATATGAGGAGGTACGGTCGTGACCTTGGTGGAGCTCGAACCCGCAACCTCCGGGATGAGCGGCAGACACCTAAACCTTTAAACCGTCAATATAAACACACATACGAATGCACATGTACAACATTATATGGTTACTTTTATTTAATCTGTTTTTGTTTTCGTTGTTGAATTGACTACAACTACACATTACCTGAAATATCGATGGCGTGCATGTCATCCTGCGACTGCATACATCAAGATAATCAAGCCCCGGGTCGATGGAATATGAACTCACACGCTGCTATGTACCCAATTCAAGTAACTAAATCGTACTCAATCGGAACACCTCGGCAGATTGCTTAGCATCTTGAATAGGGTAACGGAATATACCAAGTACTTCCGATTGAATCGTATTCTGTCTCCTCACAAATAGTAAGCGATTGTCGGAATTCTTCTGCTTCAATTCACCTGTATATAGAAATGATTAATCAAACTTCTATCTCTCACACAAGTCACTGGAGCATTCCGAATCTTATAAAGAGAGACCACACTTGAAAGTTTCTATAGAGAATATTTAAAAGGAAAGCATTGCTAGTATCGATAGATGCTCCCTAAAGCATGTGTTTCCAAAGAAACAGCACCCATTTTCTGTTCTTGCTGATCAGAGGTAACAAGCGTGATCAGTCATGCTAGAGATAAGCATAACTAGAGACTTTTTTTCCGTGAAAACTACCCCCCCTCCCCCCCCCCCCCCCCCCTCCCACCGCCATGACATCTGTTATTGCTGATCAGAATTAACAACTAGGCTTTGAACTGATCACTCGTTGAAATCGCATGAAACGTTCTATTTCTTTTTTTTGTATGTACAGTACTGTATATACTACGTTCATCATTGTTCAACTATAAAACAAGCATAAAGGACATCGTTGCACTGCTGATGTAAAAAGTTTTACACAAACTGTTTCAAAACATGGCAGGCAGGGAAAAGACGATGGTTTACATTTACACACCATTTACATGTACCATTGCATCAGACTCTGAAGCGGATATCCTTTTTTGACGAATGTGCAGTGAACCCGTCATTAGCCAGTTTGCCATCCCGTATTTGCTATTTAAATATACAAATGTACATGTAGTTTACATATCATATGTTATTTTATGAAAAGTGATAAATCTTGATATATTTATAAAAGATATGATATATTTAAAGGTTAAAAAGATATCTATATGACCTAAAGAACGTTTCTTTTCGTATCACGAAACAGTTTGAAGCGAATAAAGAACCATGGTCGCTCACCGGAATACCATGGCCCAGGAACCTGCATTGCCCTTTTAGCCAATGACACAAAATTCAATACACCATACATATATCAAGATATAAACTCACACACAGCTATGTATCCAAGTTTGTTAGTCCATCAAAGATTATGTTTTACAATAAACTGTTTTTGTGTTCCAGTAACAGTGAGCGATCATGGCCCTTTATTCGCTTATCTTATTGTCTCACAACTCTGTTACGCAGAGCCCCGGGGCATGATTTGAACACACTGTGAGATCCACTAGAAAATGCTTACACATAAATTATCTAACACAGTGGAGCTCATCTGATGGGTTTACAATACAATACAATTTACAATACAAAGTTTATTTATAGTCGGTATTGTCATATAATAACACAGTAGAAAACATAAGCTATGTATAGCTTTTGACCGACCTAACAAATAACATTTATGCATTAGTCATCATAATTATCAAATTTTAAAATTTATACATTATTAATATTATCACATTGTCACATTATTTGCTCTGTAATTATTATCATTAGAAAAGTGAATTTATGAAATACATATACAGATAAGACTTCATGGATAAAACTAATAAGCATTACAGCATAGCAAGCTACATAATATTATACTACATGTATAAGATGGACATTAAAAGTTGTGTATTTCATGTTTGTTTCACATAGTTTTGTTTTTGTCTTACTTTTAAGAAAATCTGTTCTCACCTGTAAGTTTGCTTAACGTAAGTAATCATTCAATATTCGCAGGGACATGGTTTCGAATCCCACACTGGGAACGTTTTTCCACTTTGTGTAATTATTTGCCCACTGAAACTGATCATGATAAAAAAGCGAGCGATAACATTTAGTTACATCGTATAATATTTCTAAGGTATGGTCAGTAGAACTAGCCAAGTTTGATGAAATAACCTGATTGAACTAAAAAAATCCACTGATCCCAAGTCTGTCAAGGTTCTGGGATTTGCAGTTTTAGACAAGTAAGTTTTTGAACATATATGTAGAACAAGTCAACCCTCTGATGGTCATGCTGTTTGACAAATCAATATTAACTGAAGAAATTTGGTATTGGGTCACCCAAGCAACATTTCTGTAACATAATTTTCAAATCAAACAAGTGGTTTAAGAGTAGAAGTTTTTACCACATTTTCCATATAGCAATATAGGGAATTTAGCCCCGCCCCGTGGCGGCAATGCATTTTGATGAATGTTACCCAAGGTACGTTTCTGTTAAATTGTTTCGAAATCTGACATGTGGTTTCTGACAAGAACATATATAAAAGTTTTTCCGTTTTAGTTTCTATGAATTTTGCATGGATCTACTTTCTTTGAAGGAATCTGAGAGAGGACCACCCAATGATCATTCATGTGAAGTTTGATTGAAATTTAACCTGTGGTTTAGGAGGAAATGTTGTTCGAAGAAAATGTTGATGGACGGACGACGGACTTCCAGTGGTCCTAAAAGCTCACCACGAGCACTACGTGCTCAGGTGAGCTTAACAGCAAGGGTGAGAATCCTGGGACTCACATTTCAAAATAGTGAGGAAAATTCCTGTTTACCCAGATGATGTCTGATTCTTATATTAAGTTTTCTGACGTAAATGAAACGCATATTTACCTTTAGTCCACACGCTCCAACAGATAAATCAGAGGTCTTCTGACATCTTCAATCACACTGTATGTCTGCATAAGAATAAAAATCTGTACAATTAAGTTTTCGGATTACCGTTGCAACCGCTATTTGAAAAAACATCTCACTTTTCACACAAGTCTTAATCCTTTAATATCAAGACTGGAGAGATCGTGCAGCCATCATGATTATCAATTACAGGGATTTTACCCCTGGGCAATGATACATAATTTATGTAGCTGTCTGTAATCTGTACACTTTTATACATTCGGTATTTCACATGTTGCAACACTTATTGAAAACAAATAATCCCGAGGTCGTTTTGCTTCAATTTCCTATAGCACGTTCCGCATGCAACGTTCGGTAGCAGTTCATAACATTTTTTGAAAACAAAGGGAATTTTCCAAGACAGATTCTTATTATTTTTTCTAAATCTATCTAAACAAAAACTTTGGTCTGGCTTACGTTCGAATGCATTTCATTATCCATTTAACATTTTCTGATTAATGTTATGTACACATTTCTTATGGATGTGTGTTAGAAATTTTGCTAGGTGAATACCGTGCAAAACGTTTAAACTTCATCCTCAACAATAAATGTAAACAAGAACTATCTTTAAAGCTGCTCGCTCTCAGTTATCGTTGAAAAAAAATTATTTTTTTTAAATTGACATACTAATTCATAAATATAAAACTGAAAATGTCGGTTACACGGCATCGCTACACTATATGTTTATATGCATTTGGTAGCGTATGTTTTTAAGTTTAGAGATATACGTGACAGGAATTTAAACTGGAGCCGTTTTATATGACCATATGTTCTAAAATACATTATTTACATACAGTTTAAAGAACTTTATTTTTCTACCAAAATCTGAGAGCGAGCAGCTTTAACAAGGACACACCAAACATAATATCAAAATATAGACAGTTTCACTTTGGTGATATGCCCTGAATCCGTACACGATTTTATAATGAAAAAGTAGCACGTCATGAATATTAATGAGAAGCTATGAATACGTACCTGCGTTCATCGTGTTATGAAAAGCG
>JAUMHA010383017.1:0-12333 GCA_032359765.1 Saxidomus gigantea
TTACAGGGAACGGCAATTTCGGCTTTGGGTTAATTTATACGACGCAAATGTATACTAAGTTGAAAACCAAGTTTATCAAATGAAGAGGTCATTTTCGATTTTCAGGATGTTGAACGAATTATTAAAAACGTCAAAATTAGACAAAAATCGCGAAATTTCGGTGTCGCGAAATTAAAGTGTTTTACAGTACCCCTATATAGCTCACCCGAGAACAATTACTCAAACAACAGTAAGTCAAAAGGTGAAAAAAAATCATTCAGAGTAAATATTGTAATTAATTTTCCAAGCTGTAGACATGATCTTGATTTCATCTAAGTAGATTCAAAAACAAGAAAGTTGGTCAAAAGATCAGGGTCAAGGTCATCCAAGGTTAGTAATGAAATATGTTTGCAAAAACTTCACATGTAGTCCAGATTTCTTTGTTATAGCTTCAAAAATAGTAGGTCAAAAGGTCATGGTCAAGTTCATATGTCGTGGCTAGGTGTGACCAACTTCAACCAGGAGATGATCTGAATAAAGTTGGTAGTGAACATCTTTACAATGTATGTCTAAGTTAAAGAGCGTACCACCCTGGCGTGACAAGTTTTAACCCCAGGGGATGATTGAACAGTGCCGTAACCAAATATCTAAGCTCTAGTCTTTGCTGTTTTAGACAAGAACAATTTATTGTTGTTGTTACTATGTAAGTCAATGTAAATTAAGTGATTCCAACAGTAGTGTAAATATTGACCCAGAAGGCATGATATGAACAATCCGGTTGGAGGTACACTACACAATTCTACAAATCAAATATCTTAGCTCTAGCCATTGTGCTTTTAAATATAAAGATTTTTAACTTTACTCAGGTGAAGCTTTTAGTATGGTCTTTTGTCCATCGTCCGTCACACGTCTTCCTTCACCCGTCCACATTTACTTCAAATTACGTCTTCGCATAAACCACTTCCTGGAATATCATCAAATTTGGCAATAAGTAGTCTGGCATTAAGCTATCTTAAATTGTTCAAATGGTTCCGGGTGACTGAAAAACATGATAGCTAAAGCACAAAAAGGAACGAACTTGGAACATTTACTTATAAAAAACAACAAGGTACAGAGCTTAGATCTTTAGTGTGAGGAATTGTTTTGTGGACCTCAACCAATTTCGTTCAAACCTTGCCCTTAGGGTCAATATTCGCTCAGACGGTCAGCTGTTTTACATAGACTTATGAAGGAAAACGTTTATAAATCTTCTTCTCTCAAACCACAAGGCATTGAGCTTAGATATTAGGTATGTCACCATGTAACCTCTACCAAGTTTTTTTTCAAATCATGCTGCTTTGGCATCCGGGTGCATTTGTTTTACATAGACATCATATATAGAGATATATTTGCAATGTCTGGTGGACCTGGTGTATAATATTGTCTGGTGGACCTCTACCAAGTGTGTTCAAATCACGCTCAAATGGTCCAAATTGGTCACTCATTTTCACAGACACTTATATGGGAAACACTCAAAGCTTAGATATTTAGTATGTAGCATTGTCTTGTGGAACTCTACTAAGTTTGTTCAAATCATCACTTTTTATAGGAAAACCTTTTAAAATCTTCTGTTGCAAAACCACAAGGTCTAACGCTTCAATATTTAGTATGCAGCATTGTCTAGTGTACCTCTACCACGCTTGTCCAAATTATACCCCGGAGTCATAATTTACTCTGCCCGGGGGTCACGTTATCATGTTAGTGTGTAGTATTGCCTAATTGAACTCTACCATGTCTCTTTTATCAAAATTGACCCTGCCCGGGTGGTCCCTTAATTTACATAGACGTAATTAGAAAAAAACTTTTAAAATCTTCTTCTGCAAAACTACAAGGTCTAATGCTTAGATATTTAGTTGTAACATTATCTAGTGGACCTCTATGAAGTTTGTTCAGACAATGCCCGGAGGGACAACATTGACCCTCTTCCAGGGGTTGGGGGTCAATCACTCCTTCAAAACCATACGGCCTTGAGCTTAGATATTGTCCCTGCCCGGGGCTGACTCTTGTTTGACATTAGAAAAACTTTAAAAATTCTTCCTTTCAAAAGCCACAAGGCCTTGAGCTGAGATGTTAGGTTAGTAACATTGTATGCTGGACCTCTACCAAGTGTTTCCAAATCATGCCGCCCAGAGGGTACTTTTAACAATTTTTACAAATTATCTATGTAACATAATAAAAGAATTAGGTGACATCTATGTAACTTCTACCAAGTTTGTTAAAGTAATGCCCCTGGACCACAATTGACCACGCACTAGGGAACCCCTGTCTGTAAATCGAGATATACTAACGAGACAATGCCACACACTAAATATACTCTGTAAAAAAATAAATTGTGCATGACCTCTCTCTCATGTAACTTTGTAACTAGTCGACCACTGTTAGTAAAGTTTTCAGCACATAGTAAGTACACTTATACCATCCAGTTGCACTCAGTTCAGATCATGTTGATATTTCCAAGCTCTGATGCAATATTTTGCACGTGATCATCATGCTACATTCTTTTGGTGCGATTTGAATGTCGTATCAGTATATAGCACATTCGTTCGAACAAGAAAACACATAGTATTGCAAAGTTTATAACGAATAGCGCTACCATACCTTAGCAAATATGTGAAACTCCAGGCTGTAGTAGTGAAGGTGACTGTAACATCTTTTGGTGACGTTGCACGGCAGTAAAACTGTCATAGGAATACAATTTCACATCTTAATGTTTAATTTCGGCAAACTGGAGACATTTCTGACAGGCCCAGGACAGGTAGAAATGTTTAGGTGTTTGGATGGAACAGGATGCCAGTGTCGTCATCAGACGTTAAGTCGGGTCAATGTTATTCCGATTAAAGGCAGTTATACGTCGAAGAGGTGGTCACACTAGATATTAGCTAGTATTAGGAGAAAAGCGCTGAGTCAAACCTATCGTACAGTTTTTTTGTTCCTTTCTTTAAATCTGCGAAATTTAAAATTGATCCCCACCTTATATATCATTGATTAAATTAACGTTTTCTGCAAAATACATGATAATATTGATGCCATCATATGGACCATAAATTAACCTTTTATTTGATACCAAATATGCATATGTGTAAACTACAAATTTTCGTACATGGTTGTTTAAACCTTATGCACTTTTGACACAGAGTCGTGGACACTTTCTTTTTTCACTTAGTATATCTAATATCTTGTTCTTGCGGTTATGAAAGACAGTATTTTGTTATAGTTTTTCTTTGTTTTGACATAACAATCAGAGTTCTGCATTGAAAGACAGATCACATGGTGCAAGTGAGCTAAAACAACAGAAAATAGTCTTGTTCACGGCAAAACTTACTTAAGTCGAAAAACCTTTCAATGGTTAATGGATGAGTTATCTAAAAACGATTTGTCGCATCTTTAAAATTGACTTCTTTAAAACATCATTATACTGTATGTTTATTGTCTACTTTCTAAAACAAACAGAAATTCTAACGGCTTCTTATCTTTGAACCAATCTAAGGAATGTCACCAAACTTGTTCTGTGACATCTTTGCATAGAAACGTTTCAAAAAAGGAAACTATTCCAGTTGGTTATGCATAGGTGTCATTGTTATTAGAAGTCATTAATAAACTCAGTCAAAAACGAAGGTTTATATGACTCGTTCTCGTGTAACTCTGTAACAAGTCGACCATGTTTGTTAAATTTTCAGCACAGAATAAGTACACTAATGTCATTCAGTTGCACTCAGTTGAGGCTATGATGACATTTCCATTGTCCTATAATTTGACGAAAGCTCTTATGCAATATTTTACTTGTGGACATCATCCTTCATTCTTATCTTGCGATTTCAATGTCGTAGCAGTACCTAGGACGTTCGTTATTAACAAAAAACACACAATATTCAAATGTTATCACGAATAGCGATGTCACGCCTTAGCGTCTGGAACTTCCGTTGATGTCATTGCACGACCGTTAAACTGTCATAAGAATACAATTTCACGTCCTAATGTTCGATTTCGATAAACTGGAGACACTTCTGACAAGCTCGTTTCAGGTAGAGTTTTAAGATGTTTGAATGGAACAGGATTCCGAATGACGTCATCAGACGTTACGTCAGGTCAATGCGACCTCGTTTACTGTTAGTTATACGTCGAAGAGTTGGTCACACTAGATATTAGGAGAAAAGCGCTGTGTAAAGCATATCCTGCAGTTTTCTGGTTACTTACTTTCTTTTTATCCCCACCTTATAAATCATTGATAAAATTCACGTTTTTCTGCTAAACACAAAACAATATCGATGCCATCATATGGACCATAAATTAACTTTTACTGTGATACCAAATATGCCTATGTGTAAACTATAGATTTTCGTACATGGTTGTTTAAACACTATGCACTCTTAACCCTATGCACACTTTTTTGACTGAGTATAGAATAAATCGACTCTACTCATGAAGCACAGGATGGAATGTTAAAAACTTGTTCTGAAAATTTCTTGTCCATTGATACATAAAATATGGCCCTAAAATTTAAATTTATCCCATTATAATGATCCCAACGTCATAAAATTGCTCTGCAACACTGTATATGGACATATTTTTTTTAATGGGCAAAAGTTCATTTTGATTGCGTATAGAGAACACGGTAGAGCAGAAACATCTATGAACGGCTTTTTATCATGAACCAGTTATAACATTTTTGAATGGACTAAATAAAAAACATCAATAGTTCTAGTCAATCACACATAGAGGTCACTGTTACTAAGAAAGAGAGAAAAGATCTTCATTTAGCAGATACACATAAAATATAAAATGTTTATGTATCCTAGCATTAATTTCTTTAACAAAACAGGAAAAAGGTGCGATCTATTGTAAAAAGGATCTACTGAAACTGAAAAAAGACAAAAGTAAAGTGCCTTTGTTCGTGAACGAACGGACCGTATGTCACCAAACTAGCTGTTTAGTATTCTCAGTATCTATCAGTAAAAAGTCCACTAAATTGCAATGTTTTCTATGCAGATCAACACAGTATAACAATTATTTACAGTACTATAAAGTACTACAGTACTGGTCAGAGGTTTATACCTATACAATACGGCAGTACTAAAGTCTACTACAGTACCATAAAATACTACAGTTTTGCGTATACTACAGCACTATACACTACTGCAGTACACTCCAGTGCTAAAGAATTTACAGCTCTCTTCAATCGAACAATAAAAACGTTACTCATTACTTGTACTGTATAACACTTTGTGACATTAACCAAATGTTGACCACATGAAAGCGACTTAGGACTAAGTTGGCGCATTTGTCTATAATTTCTTCTTTCATTTAAGTCCTTTAACTTCTACCGCTGTCTACAAGTGACATGATTTGGTTATGAAATAACATCCGTTCCAGCGGTGTTAGTCGTTTAATAAACAATGATTTGGAATACTGATACGCAGTTATGAGCCACGAAGGCCGAAGGCCTGAGTGGTTTTTAACTGCGTATCAGTACGACACATTATTGTTTATTAAACGATAACAACGCTGAAAAGGATGTTATTTCGATTCTAACATGACATGAAAAGGTGAATAAATGCAAAGCTTTATTTTCTACGCAAACGCTCATTTAACGTCATGCGGCGCAATATGACGTCATGTTTACAGCATATCGGTTCCCGCGTTGTTTATGGTTTAATAAAACATAAATTTTCTACTCTTTGTATATAGAGACAAAATCGTGAGTCATGTTAGAATTAAGAATAAAATACGAGAAACTAAATAATAACGTTCAATGAATAATAGCAAAACATGTACATGTATGTTTGTGTAAGAAGTTAAACTTAATACGTCTGTCAATAAATTTGAAACATTTTAAACATATTCATGTCGTGACTGAAATATTAATCAAAAACTCAAAACAGAAGTACCAAATGAATATGATATTATCTATGTGATTATTCAACTTGAACTACTTATACAAATTTTGCAGCATTCCTGGGTAGTTTGTGGTTTTGATTTTCAGACGAAATACTGTATTCACCTAATAAAATTATATGCACTTCAAATTTGGAGGAAATAAAAGTTATATGATATAATATATATAGTCAATATACAGTACGTATGATATATTTCAGTTTTGAAGGGTCTTTACACAATGTCGGACGAAGTGAGCGGCGGCCATTTATTCGAATATTGGATCTGCGGCGCGAAAGGATTAGAGTATTTACAAGAAGGATTGTTCGGTTCTGTTGGCGACAAAGCTAATGAGTACCGGGAAAGCTGTATAGCAAACATAACAAAAGGACGTATTACGCAGTGTAACCTATGTAACTCTTTGAACCTTTTACCCGAACATGTGAATCCATCCAAGATATGCCAGAACGACACATGTATACACATGTACCCAAAGAAGTGCTTTGGTAGCAAATATAACAGTAGTAACGAACGTAGAAAATGCCCAAAAGGAATATGTAGTAAGCTTTATGATACCATCGTACTTGATCATTGCAATAGAGATCCGTTATTGCAAAACACGGATCCCGCTATATGGTGTACAGATGAATGGAGCATTGCGAAATGTTTCGAACAGTATCCTAGTCTTGGAATATCAGCGCAAACAACAGACGCTTCGGGACTTCTTAGTATCCTCATAAACAACACATATATGAAGAAGTGGTTAGATATTTCAACAAAAGACCATCAGGTCTATCAGGTAACGTACACTCTTAATAGTTTTACTAGCCAATGTTATAAAGCTTTGATCCTAATGATATTGTCGTAATACAGTTCACCAGCTTACTTTTGCCGTTCCAAATTCGATATGTTGCCGACATGGATAACAGGGACTTAATGCAAACGTTGAATTATTGTCGCAAATGTACAACAGAAAACAACAAAATAATTTATTTGTCTTTTGCACTTGCTTTTCACCACTAAACAACAGTTTAACTTTTAATGTTTCTCATTAGATGGATTTAGCTCACACGGTCTGTAAAACATCAACAATATAGTGGTTTGTAGTGGATGACTGTGAAAAGGTCAGAAATAGGGTCATCTGGAGAGTATAAAAAGGAACACGTCAGGAGGGTGGTACTTTATTTGTAAAACCTTATTATCTTTAGATACTTATAACATTATGATGGTTTAAATGTTCGTCGATGGCAGGACTCGAACCCACAAGGTACAGCTTAGAAATATAAAGAAATATAATTCGATACCAACTGAACTACGGCACCATCAATATTATTCTTTGACCTGAACGATATTTATCAATTATTTTATATAGATTACAAATGTATATCCGTGAAATGGAAACCGAAGATATATACAGATAATAAATCGACCGTGAACTTATGCTAATAGAGGTCAGGACGATCTGGTTAATGTGTCCGAGTAATATAAAAAAAATTGACGTTTACATGAGTAAAACGGCAACAACCTTTTGACACGTTTAAAACTACACATTGAACAGTGATCTTAAACCATTCTTAAACGTACCTTCTTAGGCGATTTTCATTCATTTCATAGTATTTATGCAAAGACCTATTCACTACTTTACTTACATGTAACATTTACCAAACATGGCGCGCATTGATTCTGATGTTTCAAAGTCAAACACATTACGGCTTCAAATGTCGAAATAGGAGTACAGCGTTATGTTGCCAAAATGATTCATACAACAAACATATTGAAATGCAGCATACTCACCTTTCAAACTGAGAGTTTAATTTAGGCATTTCAGATTATTTTACTGTACCGGGACCGTTACATTTAACGCAATAATTGCATTAGTTTAGGGAGATCGCAAGTTACTGCACAACTGGAACGCATAATACCTACATTTGGAGAAAGCAGCATGAAAGAGGTGTGAATCACCATAATCAAACGTGAACATGACGTTGTGATTGGAGAACGCTTCCACTGATGAAAGCAGGAAAAATGTTCGTTCAAGAACTCTAAAATATTCGTTCGTTGCAAGATATCTTACAGTTACTGAGCATACATCTGTTTTCCACAGCCACTTTCCGTTCAAGCAAACCACGCAGCTGCATTTTGATATAACAATAAAATAGATTATGCATTTTATATTCCGTTGTTATTGGTTTCTAGCAAAATATTAGAATTTGCATAGTGTTTGTTCAAAAACACTTTTCGTTTTCCAGTGCACAGCACGTTTTGGATTTTCAGGAAAAACCGACAGATTTTTGTTCATTATATTCACATATTTTAATAACTATTTCTTTCGCTGTATGTAAAAAAATAAACATTTGCAGTCATACTCACTTAAAACACTTAAAAGCAAGTCAACGAACATTTAAACCATGTGCCCAATTTCGCAGTGGGCTCCTTAGCAAACCTGGGGTAATCATAATCAGTAATCGTAATCAGCTGTAATCGATTACAAAATTTGAAATATAAGATGTAATCAGTAATCAAGAATATTTTTAGATTACATTATTGTAATGTAATCAATTACATTGTGAAAACAGGTGTAATCATGATTACATTTTGATTACTTTATGATTACATTAATGGTTTAAATGTTCTAAAGAAGGTGATAAACTTACATACTATAATATAGATCCTGAATATAAGAATAGAAACATTATTGATTTAAAATGTAGTCTGATCTTTTTTAATTGATACTTTTAAATCTTTATTTATCAATGTCAGCTAACTTTTAATTAATTTACATGTACCACAAATGCTTCATCTTTCTAACAATCATTTTTAAATGGTTCTGTAGTTGAAGATTTATACATTGACATTTAATGTAATAGATGTAATGGGATAGATAATCTGTGGTTCACTTTATAGTATTCTTTTTCATGAATGGATATTTAATGACCCAAGGGCATGCATATTGTTCTCAATCAATAATATATAAACCCATCAATGTTACTAACCACAGGTGTGAACAACAAGACACAGGTAGAATGGAAACAATGAAAATACAAATGACAATGAAAATACAAATGACAATGACAGTGAAACCTCCCCATTTATGAAAAAATGAAAATCAATTTCTTCAGTTTCATGAAGACCATCTCACCAGCAAGAAAGCGCTACCATTCTGGTGCGCACACTGAACTCCATGTGTACCTAGCTCTTCTATGCATTGTCGATGACAAACTTAACCTGATGACCCTTGACTCGACCCTTAAAATTGTCACTTTGACTCTTGAATATTTGATTTTGACCCTTGAAAATTAAGGCTGAGGAGTCAATGACCCTTGATTTTCAAATCCTACCGAAAACCCTGCACTGAGCAAGCTGAAAATCCACTTGTATTCTGGCAGAAAAGTGCCGAGACATAACATAAATATCTGTTCTAGAAAGAAAATATATAGGTGTCCCTGCCTCCTCTGAACCAGTTGAAAGACTTTTCAGTGAGGCTTGCATTCCTCTCTACCTATAAGGCACTCCTCCCTACCTCCAAGTCAATCCTCACACCTTCAGAGGCACTCCTCTTACCCCATTCAGCTTTATTCAAACCACGGCAAAGCAAAAAGCATGTTGGAGCGCCAACTGAATGAATCTTTTTCCGACGCGGGAAAAATTACATCGGGAATATCCGATAGCATTCGTGTTATTGGTCCGGTACTTAATTAATTGTTTAATTCACTCCTCATTTATATAGAAGTCGTCGATTGTGATGTTTCAGTGCGATATTTGTTCGAAAACGTTTGGAAGACGGGATAATATGTAACGTCATATAAGGACAGCGCATCTGAACTAACACTCGGACGACGAAGAAGAACCTATACCCGACGTTTCAGAGCGAAGGGATACATTTGGTTCGATCAGTGAACGGAATCCGATGACTCTATGGATTCGGACAACTCCAATAACGTCACTCGGGATCCGTGGGGTGAAATTATTGAAGAAGCGGCGAACAAATGCGAGAATGAATACAGAACTACAGTGCGTAAACTTATGTCCGAAAAGATAGTAATCGATGAAGTGGAAGTCAGACTAAACAGACAAACTGTGGGTAGAAAGGAGAACAATGATGGACACCAACGATGTATTTGAATATATATTTTACATGCGGGGGGGGGGGGGGCAGGTATCGGAGTCATTAAGGTCATTTGGCACAGGAACATGAAGTACTGCGAATACAGGGCATACTATACTACTCTCCTTGTTGTCAGCACGTTCAGTGCTTTGATTATGTTTACGTAACTTGCTTTGTCTTAATGCCAGACATCTCTTCTGTTACATTTTCTTTTTGAAAACAATTTCAAAGTGAAGTATTGGTTTTATCAATTATAGTCATTGCTTTTGTTTAAGCTCAGAATAGTAAGCATTTGTAATATGTGCACCACCTTTGCTCATAATTAATACTAGCACAAACTAGGAAGCAGTCTCTCGAAAGGCAAAAACAAAATTAAATCAAGGATTGAAAAACTGACGGAAAGCGATTTCGATATATGTCAGCTTGCGAAAACTGAGGTAGGATTAGGCACCATTTAAGCCGTTTAATAGCCCACACTTCTGTGGTGAAAAATCAAGTTTTATTAATTAAATATTCAGGTGAAACTGTTTCTGTATTTTATACATTAACTTTCACGTTTCGTTTATATACTGTAAAAACTGAGTGTATTTGTCGTTCACATATGATATACACTGAGGAATCCTTAAAATAGTGTAATGAAATGAATTCCAATACTTAATCATTGGTTTTGTATCCTGACCCTGAAAAAACACTGTTTTCGGTAGATAATTGTCTAAATATAGACCGACTTGGAAGATAACGTTTCTGTTTTTATTTGTGTGTGACGTCAGTCATTCACAAATATAGCCCATATTTCAAGACACGCATCCTCTACTTTTAAAACCGAAGAACCTCTCAATTTCAGTCTAAAATAATCCTACAGATTGAACGCAGCTCACATTTATAAAATACAATATAAGGGGAAAGACCAGCTGGCTTTGCTGTTGACATGATTCAAAAAAATGATTTTGTGTCAAAAATATTTTGTAGAATAAGTATTTTACCCGATATTTCCGTGTAAGCAGCCATTGTATTGTTTTTGTGATCATAAACTATCGGAACATCGTAATACATTATGGAACCACTAGGTACTTTTGAATTTTAAATTACAAAACTCGGAATTCAAC
Source organism: Saxidomus gigantea (assembly GCA_032359765.1). NCBI lineage: Eukaryota > Metazoa > Mollusca > Bivalvia > Venerida > Veneridae > Saxidomus > Saxidomus gigantea. The sequence continues at coordinate 11,101 of JAUMHA010383017.1, forward strand.
ATAAAAAACAACGAATTTTTATCTTCCCAACGCCTCTGTCATCAAAAGTGTACATACCTTTAAATCGTCCGTTTTACATATATGATATGCCTCACTATAGCGTCTGAAACTAGTCTAAAATACGCGTTTAGGTATAAAACTGAAACTTATCAGCAAATTAACTTTACAGAGGCACTGGTAGATGTCTTTTTGAAATAATTTATGACAACACATTTTTATAATTTAAACACGTTGTAATCGTTGTATTTTATGTAAATGCATGGTTCGAAAAGGGTACGAAAATGTCCACATTTGTAACTAAAACTTTCAAACTTTACAATGATTCTTTTGCTACACTTAATTTTGGCGGGTACATTCATACATACATTAATGATATTGTATCATAATTATTATTATCATCATTATCATTAATATCATTATAATTATTATTATTATTATTATTATTACTTGTTACGAAATACTACTAGAGTCTAATACATGTATGTTAAATATGAAAGATAATAGCCTGCTATTAAAACATTCAGCTGTTGTTTTAGACAAGTTATGAAAATTTAATACAGCATGGTAGAGAGGCTGGTTATGACTAGGGGTGCGCAATAGAACCGGTATATTGCAATTCGCAGTATTTTGGAGTAAATAAAAAAACTGCAATTTCTCCGCATTTATTACCTGTAACTTGAATTTGATCTAATGCTTTGTTGTGTGTTTCCAAATAATAATTTTTTAGCGCATAGGTATGTTGTAAATGAATATTTCGGACTTAACGCGTGATGAATAGCCATTGAATTCAATATGCATGTATCAGATCCTGATGATAGTGACCGATTCAAAATTATATCATGTGCTATTTATCTAATTAGATTAAAGTGACATTATGCACATTTTTTTCAAGAAAAAATCCAGCTGAAATAGGTGTGTTTAAAAAGGGTAGAGGAAATAATAGCTTTTAACCCAATACACCAAACTCATCCTGCTACCAGTACGAAATAATAACTTTCCAAATGTTACTTTTCCTATTTTGACTGGGAGAGTCAATTTAGAAAAAAACAACTGCATGAAGGAGTTGCTTTCCTTCCACTGCCAAAATTTCTACCAACAACAACAATAACACAAGGGAGATCACTGCGAAGAAAGGAACTGTTATTTTATTAGTCCGATTATTACACGCCGCCTGGCGGCGGCGTGTGAATTGGAATGCAGCAAGTAAAATTTCCATGGGGTGACGTAACTCCT
>JAUMHA010383061.1:0-12329 GCA_032359765.1 Saxidomus gigantea
ATTTTACAACTTTATCGATCGACCCATCCACGCACTCGCCCGATTAAAATAGATAGATAGATAGATAGATAGATAGACACACACGCACGCACGCACGCACGCACGCACACACACACATACATACATAGGTTAAACGGGTAAAAAGGCTTTAATTAGAATAATTGATACATCAAAGTTTATATTTTCAGCATACTTTGACTCAAAAATGATATAAACTTGTGATTTAAACTATCTTTCTTCTGTAAATATTAAAAAAAATATAGTTCTTTTATCGTTTCGCTCAGCTGTCTTTAAAAGTAGCGATTCTGAAACATTAAATACTATCCACACACTGCAGGTAGATTTGAAAGAGTATGTCGCTGTAAATTATGCCACAGCACACCCTCACTATGATCCCGACGGCACAGTTCATAACTTAGGCAGTTCCTTCAAAGGAGGTCCAACAATCTGTATTATCAAGTTTCCTCCGAAGAAAGGTACGTTCTTCATATAATTATATTTTTATTCCAGCTCCTTGAATGTTCCTCTTCCGTTTCTTTAAAATTAACTTGTTCTTAAATCTATTCGTGTGCGTTTTGATGAATGGCAACATTTGTTACGATCGGCTAGATGCTTTATTCAGACTTATTCTGTTTGAACAGATAAAACCGATGACTTTCCACAAGGTCAGATTATGTCAGCAATCAAATCGTCGAGCAACTGGAGCATAAACTACGTTCACAGTTTCGGGATGACAGAAAATTATTACGTGTATGTGGAGCAGCCAATGTTCATAAACCTTCTGAAAATCCTTACTTGTAAGCTCCGTGGCTTAACAATGTGTAATGCACTAGAGTTTTATTCCAATATGCAGGTAACAAATTGTAATCAAGCTTGTACATATTCTATGTTATTTGGTTTTCTGACGTGGTAGTCCATATGGGGATCTTTTGTCGAGGAGGATAATATATCCCCATATACCACGTCATAAAAACAAATAACAATTTTATTACCCTTCCCTTTCTTAGTTTTGAAGGATTCGGTTCTTTTTTAATTCATTTAACGGCTGAACTATACCCTTATGATACATCAGTGTCACCTAATAACGTCACAAATCAGCACGTACTAATACATTGACATACTGTACGCGAACACTCTCACGTTTATCGTGGGGGTACAATGACGGGATATGTCAAGTGTATACTACTTTCTATTTACGTGTCATTGACCAATCAAACGGCTTGAAATTTCGTAGAAGGGTAGTAATATATGTTATTTGGTTTTTTTTGACGTGGTATATGGGGATATACTACCCGCCTAGATTAATAGTACCCCAGCCGTTAGGCGAGGGTGATATTATGACAAGGTGGGAAATATATCCCCATATACCACGTCAAAAAACAAATAACAATTTTATTACCCTTCCCTTTCTTGAATTTGGACGGATTCTGTTCACTTTTAATTCATTTAACGGCTGAACGTAAGAAGACCATCATATACCCTCAATGACCATTCAAATGGCTGGAAATTTCGTGGAAGGGTAATACACACACATATAAGATTCAAAGCCTGAAAACCGCTGTTCATATTGAAAATAATTTGTTGCTGAATAAATACAATAACTTGTGAAGTAGATTCTACTAAGGCAGCTGTGCTCTTTATTCTCTAATTAAGGCCAAACATGTGTGTATTTCCGGTCTCCGGACCGACCGTGACTTTTAAATATTTTGACATAAAGTGAAAAGATAACTGTCAAAGGCAGTTCAAACTGTTCAACAAGAATTCATATATTATTAATTAATATATATATATAAAAAAAAAATAGCACGTAATTATATCGTGAAGACCTAATTTATTGCGGCAATTATCTGTTAGAGCATAGACAGTCTGAACTGGTATTGCACCAAATATACCAGCAAAATATAGAAACAGAACTTCATTTATACATGTTTCAGTACTTTGTTAGCAGACTTACAAAGGTTTTCGTACAATTTGTGTTCTTTACAGGCAAGATTTCGTATTATAAACAAGAAAACTGGAGAGGAGATAAATCCGGGTATTCGGTATGTCGCGGATCCATTCATGGTATTCCATCACATCAACGCTTACGAGGATAGCGGTACATTATTTACGGATCTGATCTTGCCTCGATATTAGGATTTTATTTAATCACTTTATCATACAAAACTATTTTGTTATTATTCAAAATGTATGCATCTGATCAATTTACTACGTTGAAAGGCTACATACTGTCCCGCCAAAAATAAACACCGATTCTTATCATTTTCATCCCGTAACCAACTCTTGTAAACCCAAAACGTCTGACATCCATGGGCAATTTAGATATTGGTAAGCAATACATTGGGTTCCCTGGGATCTGTGTGTTGTGTTTTTATCTTTTATCTTTCACAAATGACGTTTTCAGAAGAATTCAAAACATGTTCCATTTCTTTGCAGAAAATGTCTTAAAGTCAAAAGTTTCTAAACTTTTACGGAGTTAATTCTAATATTGAGTTCAACTACCAATTCATACTATTAAACAAAACATTGTGTGTAAGTAAGTAGAAGTAACAGAATAGTAGTTTAACAGCGAGATGTTGCCTCGTTACATATATTTCATGTACTTAGTTTTTCAATATATTTATGAAATTAATGCTAGAAAACAGTTCTTTCATACCAGGTGTTTGTTTTCATTAAATAAGTATCTGTCATAAGATATTTGGGTCCGATGGAAATATCCGTCACCTCGGGTAACTGTTTTTCGGGATTTCGGCAGGATCTCGTTTCCGCCAAACATTTACCCTCTGTGATGGATATTTCGATCTGAACCGCTCGCTCATGGAAATAAAAACTAATGATCTAAATGTTGACCTTCTAAAGAAATTAGTACTAATTATTCTTGGCTCAGGTCATATCGTGTTGGACTTGTGTGCTATTCAATCGCAAGAGGGTCTGAATTACGTCTATCTGAAGAATCTAACATCTGAACAATGTGAAGAGAACTGGAGAAAATGTGAAGAGCCAGAGCCGAGAAGATACATTTTGCCTTTGAAAATAGATCAGCAGGTACCTTTATCATTTGTTAATAGCTAACATCTGCTATGAACAAGAAACCTTTTATTGTCCTGGTAAGATCACTTTAGGGTTTAAGGTATAATTCTAGAAGAATAAAAAACAACACGAAAACAAGAACATATTCCCAATCTTAATATATTATTGTATGTTTTGCTGTTTTATAGACTGAAAAAGGAACTATTCTATGTCTATATAATTTGTAAATGACAATTCCATATCAAGACGCCAAAGAACACAAACTTGGTTACAGTTACCCAGGCGGAGGCAAAAGCGGAAATGTCGTCAGCCGATACCGTGCACTGTACATGGGATATGCTTGCAAATACAGGTATAACGCGTCTAGAATATATAGACTGAATGTAAGCAAAGTATTTCCACGCGCGGTTTGGATCACAGTCACGACAGAAGGCTCACATTTAATATTAGGTAAAGATAGCAAAGTAGTTTCTGGTCGCTCATCAGAAAACCTTTAGTACATAGTATTATATATGAGCACCTACACAGCAAAAAGCTGCTTTATCTGGGGTTCTGATCAGTACTCGCTCTGAAAAAAAGATTGTAGAGGTCGCTTCCAGAAGTACCTACGAGTAAGGAGTCCTCTTATTACACAAAGTCATCTGCCCTGGTAATATTGTCAAGGTTACATTGTCAAGACTATTTATACCTTACTAAGGTGCTATGTAGAGCTTTATAGGAATCACGTCGTCAACCAAATCCTGTTTCGTTTTGATTAATAATTCAGTATAAATAGGTACCACATGGCTTTGATATAAGCAAATCAACATTGCGAAGTTTTGTGTAACAGATAGTTAGTGCATAGTTTTACTTAAACTTCAAATGAAATATCAACACATTTTTCATTAGATCATCTATCTTACGAAACCAGTAATTGTTTGTACACGTAATACCAACAGAGAGGTATTACAGAAATCAATATACCCTAACGTACTTAAATCTATTTTGATTGTTGTTAATTATCTCCCTTCTTAGCATGTCCATGTCTAAGGTATATTTCTAGAAAACCATGTTGATTCTTTTATAAGCTTACGAAACATAAAAAAATGTAGAATATGTGAATATAGACTATACAAAATACGCAGTCGAGACAGGTCATTGCATAAGGATATTCTCAGTAACCAGTACTTGTTTATCAGTTTACAATAGGAACTATGAAGCTAACATATAAAGTTTTTAACTTCTCTATTGGCAACACTGTAAATATGATAATGTCTTTTATAACGTTAGGAATTACAGTTTTATTTCACTGTTTGGTTTAAGGATTGGAGTATTAAACATTAGGCAAAAGTTACGGATCGTTTACTCTGTCTTACTTAATTGAATCCAATTATTACATGAAGAATTCGACTGTAATAAAAATTTAGAAATGAGGCAAGATTAAGTGTTCCTCATCTCCGCATTGTTCTTTATCATTAGTCATAATAATCTTCATTACATAATAATTTTCAACACGTAACAATCTTCATTACACATTAATCTTTATTACAAAATAATCCTCATTATACAATAATCTTCATAACATAATACGTTTACTTACTCTGACTCACCCTTTGCAAATTATTCTCCGAACAAGGTAAACTGTCACAAAAGACAAAGTTCAGAAAATACGAGATGATGACTAATGGTTCATTCTCACTGCAAAGTCACTGAATGTCTAATAACTTTATTTTACAGTGTGAATAACATTGGAAATAAATCTGAGCGGCAGAAAGCGAATTTAACATTTCTTGCCTCGAACATTTTGCATATATATTTTGTACATGTATTTTACATTAGAAGATTTGATTGCTAATTAAATGTTAATTGATATCGGTAATAAATCTAGGTATGGAGTTTCCACAGATTAACTACCAACGATCCAACGGCAAGAAGTATAGATATGTTTATGGTGTTGGGTGGCATAACACACAGAAACATTTCAACACGGTAAATATCTATATCACGCATTTGGTAATAATCATAGACACGATGTGATACTTTAACAATTTAAATGGCATCCCCCTTTTTTAAAGACTTATTCTTAACAAGGTTATAACAGAGGCGACTATACTGATGCAAATTTAAAATGAGAAAAAAATCCTGAAATTTTAAGAATCCGCACACGTGCAATATTAAAATTTTAGTCATGGTAATATAGAGATCTCAGTATGGAAGTATTACGGTTTGTATATGTGTAAGAAAGGTACACTCTCTTTTAAAGTAACTGCAGCATCTAGATCTATAACGTTATTCACGAGCTAGTTACAATCATAGTTGTATGGCTGTGTTCGTAGTCGAAATCATATAAAACACAATAGGCCAGCGACCTTACTTAAATGTATTTCTACTTTTGGCGATCAAGATTAACATGCGACTGTGTATTTGTTCTGATGGTGATCAAGATCGCGTCACATGATATTTCACCGTATTGTACTGCTGGAAGGGCGATGAAGATTGAAATGTAATGATGCAACGATATACCGGTATTTTGCAATACAGAACTAGGTCAATACGTCTCGGTACGAATTCACGTACCGCAAGATTCTGAGTTAAATGAACTACTCACATTAAACATGGATCTGCATGTACAGAAACAGAAGATACTGTTTGACCATCTTTGCCACTCTTTGGTTACAAATATAATACGACTTGCCCATAAGTCGAGTGGAGTGAGCTTTCAATAGGCAGTTTCGGGATCGTTTGTAATCAACTTGTGGCACTGTATTTGTGGTAGTGATTTGGTTTTATTATATTTTCTTGGCTTTTCTGTAACATCAATACTTCGCAATACGTATTTCAACATGAGTTGGCTGTATCGCTATATATCGAAATACGGGTTTGAACGTATCGTTCCACCCCTACTGAAATTATATTTGATCTCATCCCGTATTCAATCCGAAGTAGCAATTAATATGCAGTATTTCATTATAGAAGGTGCTTAAATGAGCTTGACATTAATACTGTATATTTCTATGCTTCAGCTGGTGAAGATCGACATAAACACGAAGACATACAAGGAATGGGGAGAGGATGACTGTTACCCATCAGAACCTGTGTTTGTAGCCAACCCTCATGGAACAGATGAAGACGATGGTATGTTTCAATGTCAATGACCAGAATATTTAAAATATTTCTGTTACTGTTCGATAGCCGTGAGGACATTTTACGGTAGTACGCTCGAGTTAGATTGGTGCCTAAGCATATCATTTTCCATTTTGTATTGACATCAATAATTTTCACAGAATAGCATAATTAATAGCACCATCTTGTCTCTTGCATGAACAATATACTTTTGTAGTACCTTTGTTTGTTTGTGTGGTTGTAAGGGTTTACATTTCAGTCACGTTTACAGGCGGCGAGTTTACCTAACCATCGTTCTTAGGACGGACCAGTACTTAGAACCATATCCGTCGGTAGCAGTGTTCGAACCAATGACTCTCAATCAGTGACTGTGAGAGGTTACAGTCATTTTATCTCTGCAACTCTTAACACTCGACCACGGGGACGACATTATTCAACTGTCGTGGGATTATTATCTTTACGGACAATTATGTTTACCTTACCAACTTTTGTGTTCAATACTATTGTGGTGTACCCTTTCACTTAGACATGCTTTCAAAACATTATTTCTCATTTCTCTGATAATTGTAATTAAGAAGCTATGAAACACAGGGTAGACATCAGAGAGCAGCTTATCCTCATTTCTATGGAATTAGATTATGCATCCTCATTCCTTGAAAGAAAACTCCTTCTGACCGGTTAGCCTGAACAGCGACTCTAGATATGTAGATAGTCAGAAGCAGACATTTCCATTGACTCGTCTCTATGGAAGAATGATAAAAATAATCTTTGGTAATTGGTGTTGTATGAATACAATAAAAACATTTTAAACAACGAAAATCAACAAAAATCAAAGAAGCTTTAAAATACTTTATTAATTCACAATTTGTATTTAACATTCTTTAAATACCATTACAATGCAATATTATTTCAACGTATATATCTTATTTGTAGGCGTGATTTTATCATCAGTCAACAATTCCAACTTTGATGAAGGAAAGAATGCCTTCCTACTAGTGTTAGATGCCAAATCTATGGAGGAAATTGCCAGAGCGGAATTTGATATACCAAGATTTCCAAATGACTTTCATGGCTTGTTCAGAACAAATCCGTAAATGGACTAGGTGGTTCATGAGATACTAGATAAATGTCCCTAATAAGGGGCATGTGTGATCGAGATTGTCTCGATTTCAAGACGAAAAAGAGTTAAAAATTGATTATTCTTAACTGCATGAAACAAAATATATGAATGAAAACAATACATGACTTGAGTATTCGAACTCCAAATGCGAGAATGTTTCTCCCTGGAAATATATTGCCATTTTTAGCTCACCAGAGCGCCGTGTGTTCACAGTGACCTGTTAGAACCGCTGGATATCAGCAATCCGTCCGTCGTCCACATTTGCTTCAAGTGACTTCTTGTCATATACCACTTCATGGTATATCATTAAACTTGCCCTGAAAATTTTGACTTCAGTTCTCAAATTTTGTCAAATGGTCCCGGTTGACTGTATATTGGTCATCTACCAAGTTTGTACAAATCATGCCCTTTTGGTCACTTTTTTACATAGAATTATATAGGAAAAGACTTTAAGTCTTCTTCTCCGAAAAAGTTCGGAACTTGGAAATTTTGTATGCCGCTTTGTTAAGGGGTCCTTCACAAAATGTCTGCACCTAGAATTAAAGTTTCCCATTCCTAGTTTGTCCATTGTACATAGGCAATTAGATGATAGTCTTTAAATAACCACAAGGCACACAAATTAGACATTTGGTATGTAGCATGGTCTAGGGACCCTTCAAAGTTTGTTCAAGTCATTGCTGGTACATTATTTTACTTAGACCTACCGATATGTAACATATAGCATTTCATAGTGATCCACTACCAACCTCGACCATGTCCTTTTGAACCGCATGTATAGTTTTGCAAACAAACTTCATTACTTATCTTTTATAACATTGACCCTGATCTTTTGACCTACTTTCTTGTTATAGAAGCAACTGTACACTTTTGCAAACAAATTTCAATACTAATCTCGTATGACATTTACTTTGGTGTAATGACATACCTTTTTCAAATTGCATATATTTAATTTGACCCATGTATACAGTTTTGCAAACTAATTTCAAAATTTACCTTGAATGATTTTTAACCATGACATATATCTGTGTGATCTTTGTTGACTTGGGTCAGCGATATATGCCATTTTGGCTCTCTTGTTTACCAAAGTTCAAAGGAGTGTTGCAGTCATTCTGCATACTCAGATGTGCTGTATATACTGACAATCTTGTGTTTACATTCATTTTCAAGTTACTTTTGTCAAACGTTTTATTCAACTAATCTTGTGTGCTATATTTGTTTTGATGCTAGCCTGATGTATATTTAGTATGAAGTAAAAACCTATCTGCTCAGTCATCAATAGGATTTTCTTTTAGATCAGCGTGTCTAAGAATGTATGTACGCCCGGCTTGACAGAGGCTCTGATTTTCCTTATTTACCGTATCCTGCAAGTTTGATGTTATTATAGATATACACGACTATTAAAGTGAAAAAACCTTGCAAGAGATATCATTTTGCACGGACAGATGGACATGTACAGCTGTGTTGCTTTATTTTGGGCATACATGCCGTGAATACATGATTATTCCCAAGCCTAAAATAATTGTGTGATGATGTATCAACAAAACGTTAAGTTTAAATCAATTAAATACCATCAACGACACTCGATAGATTGGAAGTGCACCCCTTTAACAGCAAACACTGCGTCGGCTGGTTTCGGGAAAAAAACTCGTAAAAAAGAGTACGTGTGTCACAGCACTATAATTCCTTTTGGATATTGTCTGCAAAAATGACACTGATTTTCGCCATTGCCACATGCCAGCACTGTATAAAAGCCGTTTTCCCCTGTTGAATGAAAACGGTTAAGTTGGCCGTTACCAATGATCCAATAACCGTAGTATCATTAGAAGTTATCTTCTTCCCATGGCCAATAAGCCTTTCAATTTCGAAGAAAGCTGGGGCTATGTTTTTCATCAAGCTTGGTAAAATATTAATGCTATACTTAGGGTTCAAACGGTGTGGCTATACATGTATTTGATTCGCACTTCTGTATCATAGTTTAATTAACTCGATGTTTTAGAAACAAGTTCAAAGGTTCAATGGCAAAACGTATATATTTTTTATGGTGATGGATGGCATGCCAAACATAAACATTTAATACATTGTAATATCGTATTATATGTCTTCACATGTCAAATTATTTTAAATCCTCCATTAAATGTTACCTCTAAAATTATCTGGCATCTTACTCAGAAAGACTGTTGTATTCAAATGTGGAACTTATTTGAAATAACTCTGCTGGTTTAAGTGTCTTGAATATTTTTAATTACAACATGTAAGTTGTAATAAACAAGATTTATCATGGTAGTATATTTTCCATAATAGAACTACCAGTAGTAAGTTTACATTATTAATAGTATAGTTTCTGGAAGAAACAAAAAAGAGACCAATGAAAGATCGGGATGATTCAGTGAAATGGATTGGTTCTTTTATAATCTGTGTCATGTTATACTGTGTGGCTATATCTTTAGTCTTCCTCAGTCTCGCAGGTTTTAATATATCTTGATTGTAGTCTCCTGTGATGATTATTCTGTTTATGTTTGTGTTGAAGGCAAGACCAATGGAGTTTTCTGTATTAAACAAGACGAGAGGTGAGGAGTTTGTCGGCCGATAGAATGAGCCATAAAGTATTCTTCTATGCATAATTAGGAGCTCTACCAAAATACCCTCTACGCCATCGACCTCTAGATCAAGTCTTCTGATAGCTTGTATTTGATTTTTAAAATAGACAAGAACACCTATAAGATTGAACATTGTCTTTTCTAAAGGGAACAGAATAATCATCGCAAATGATAGTATCAGTGCTTGTATTGTTACCTACCCATGTTATGTAAAAGATATAAAGTCAAAGTATCGGGTTCACCCTATTTCTTGTTCGTGTAGAAAGCTCTGAACATTATAATGAACGAATGAGAGAACGTTATTGGCGCTATCTATAATTTCGGAGACGGACGAAGAGGACCCGTGAGTACTATCATATCGGATCCAGTTTCATGAACATCATCAGCTTGGAGGAGAATCATAGCTATCCAGGTTACCATCGCACAAGTTGCAAAATGGCGCAGACTCTTTATTTTAAACTGAAATATAGCAAACAGTCCTATACAGGGATATCTCTACAGACATTGATTGACGCCAGGACTGAACATTCTGAAGGGTGGTGACTCCAGTGTCTTAAGTGATTCAGACAGGTAGATGTGGAAGAAGGGGTAACTGTAGCACTGAAAATAGTGTTATAAGAGTCGAAAATGCATAGATTTGAATAGGCACATTTTAATTTTCTGCCAATTCAATATATAACGACTAGATTTGCAATAGGTTTTTATTTATAACTTAAGAGACTTAGAGAAAATATATCAATAGTACTGTAAACAAACGGAGCTTTTTGGGAAGCTAACAAGTGAAAACGTGTACAGTTGACTTGACACATTCGTTGATAAATGCGCATTTTGATTGGTCAGTTTATGAAACATATCAAAGTCCGTGTATATTGCATTGGCTTATAGTGTAAACACGGCAAATTGAACGCGTGATTAGTTCCTCTTTGTATATGTAATCATTACTATACGTGATATTAACGTTTTATAATACAATGTAAATAGTATCTGTGCGATTGTAAATCAAATTTTTTGCTTTGAACTGTTGAAAATGACATTTGTGCATTTAATTATCCAGAGACATTAGGAATGTAAGCTGAAATCAGACAGGTACTACCTCAGGTAAATTACTGCACAAGTGAATTACTGCACAAGTAAATTACTACACAAGTTTTATATGCAAGATGCTGAAGTTAGCATGATCAGTTACAATATTGGAAATAAGCTGCAAAAACGTTTGAGTAGCAGATACTGAGGTGTAATAATAAGGTCCGGTCAGGACTGGAGTTTGGATTTAACATTCAAGACAGAGTGGGCTATGAGTTGCATAGTGGATTAGTGGTGAGCATTCAGTACCATTGAATGTGTTTTTCTTGTTACTCTTAGACTTGCTTTGTAGCATTTAAACATATTCAGTTATCCACAGGCATATCTGGTTCAGTTAAATAGAAAACATGCAAGCAGGAACTTAGCTATGAAATGCTTAATTTTTTAATACTTTGATGTAAGTTCAGAAATAACCTTAGCTAACAAAACAGTGTGCGTCACTTTCTAACATAACAATTAGATATTCTATAAAACATAGTTTTTTATATATAACATGGTAACATATCATCAGATCATTGTATTTCCGTTATGGTACTATTGTTTCAAAAGATGGGTAATTATCTCAAATTACACATACTCATTACAAACATGTACATGTAATCTACAGCATACTGTACAGCTCATGACTGATGCTAGTATGAAATGGCGGAACATAATTCTGTATTTTCTGTTATAAATTCGCTCAAAGGTAAGACATGATGTAGAACTTCAGGTAAAAAAACAACTTGTCTTTCTATTTCAATTTAAGGTAGATCGCGGGTTTCCCCCAAAAATCGGGTCTTTTCCTATTTCTTCATAATAAAGCAACAACGCTAGTAATTTATTTTAACAAGAAACGTCAGAAAAAGTCAGTTACGGCTCGTTACGTCACGCCAATTTTTTATTTTACGTCAACGTTTTTCATGTTTTTCCCACTTCAAAAAGTTTCAGTGTCACAAAAGTAAGACGGTGATCCCCTTCTTCATTTTGATAAAAATGCTTTAAATTGATTTTAGATTCCATAGCGCTTTAAAAACAATTATCTCGGGCCGTTTTTTTGCAATTGACGCTAAATGCGTCAACTTTGCAGTTAATTTTGCTTTGAAAATTGTCGCCCCTACAGGGTTCGTTCCGCAATCAAAAATAGTAGATATTTTAATTTTTTCCGATGGATAAATGATTCGACATTGCATTTATGAAAGTTAGATTGTTTCGTTATCTACATAGACAGAGATATATCGAACATAACAGACGAAAATACACCTCCCCGCTAGGTGGCGCTTTTAACTCAGTTTCCATGGAAATTTGTCTTCACCGTATTTTTTCTACAAAAGTCAATTAGTCTCGGGATTGTCATGCAAAATATCTTAAACCTGTGTTGCCTTTTTAAACTAGATGGGTGTTCAGTAGAACACTTG
>JAUMHA010383094.1:0-12325 GCA_032359765.1 Saxidomus gigantea
TTGCATATAGATGGGATATAAAATAAATAATTTTTCAAGTGTATGATACAGTTATAACAGCTTTTTATTAAGTAATTGTCAGATTCGTAACTTTAAAAAAAACTCAAGAACATGGATGTAGATGTTTAATGTTTGACACTGTTTGTTATTTGGATAAATAGTTTAGATGAGAAATTAACCACTGCCATGATTTGAATAGTTGTGACATACTCGTAACCGTGCTTGTACAAAGTTTTATCAGAATTGTAGATCCCAGAATGATATCAGTATATGTAACATGGTGGCTGTAGCGGGAAATTCCTGTAGAGATATTCTGCCATGTAAATTCCTTGACATTTAATGATTTGACAAACATTTGTGTTGTACATTTGCATGAAGAACAAATCTAACAGAAAGATAACTGGAAAAAACCACACTAGACCATTTTATATAATAATGGATCATGCGTGTATTTGTTTTTTGAATCCATTGGCTGCCAATTTTATTCAAAGCTAGAATGCATTGTGGGGTTCAGTGATTCTTCAGGGCTCTCCATGTAAAATTTGTTTTGTAAACATTTCTAAAATAGTACAATTTTGATTGAATATTTTTGTAACTTTATCAGAAATTACATCTAAACAAGAAGTTTGTAGTCAGTAAGCAGATTGTATAACTTGAAATGTTTAGATCAGAGAACACCCATACTGACTAAAGGAATACAGCTTTACAGAATTAGCACCACTGTACAGAAATAAATCCAAATCTAAGTATTAAAGTAAAGTATGGACAAGGGATTTACATCAGGGCTCATGTGCCCAAGAAAGTTTTAGTATATTGTTCATGTTCACAACCAATTTACATTAACTGAATACTTTCAGAACAAGCATAATAAGTACTGTCTATCAAATGTTCGTGCAGATTTCTTCGTTACATATTAAAATGAAAGCCATTTGATGTTAAAACTAATCCCATTACAAAAAAACAACTTCTGTATTTTCATACAGTAGGATTTGAGAGTTTACTGGTTACATTAACCAGAACATAAAATGTAGTGAGTAGACATACTAACTTGACTGTGATACTGCATATATCAAGTGAAACGTGACACATATTAATGTTTGTCAAATTATTATTTCTTTGTGCTGTTTTTTTTCTCTATTCAGTCAAAAGAGACAATAATGAGAACTAGTGATGGTGTGTGTTACTGGCAATGTTTAAAGCTATTAAATAAACCAATATAATACTAAACACTTCTTGTTTATATTTGCCTTCTAAGGCACAAAGAACTCTTGATGTTAGATCAAGCCCAGAAATGTGTGTTTTGGGTCTTCTTGCAAAAAAATGTCAGTTTGCAGGATTTTATTATGCCCCCTTTTGAAGAAGCGGGGGTATATATATTGCTTTGCACATGTTGGTCGGTTGGTTGTTAGGGAATGGTTTCTGAATGATAACTTTAGAACGTCCTACAATCCTCAAACTTTGTGTAGCAGAGTACCCCTATTGATTTAGAGGTCAAAGGTCAAGGTCACAGTGACCCGGAATTGGTCAGTGGGTACAGAACGGTGTCCGGACGATAACTTAGGAACGCTTTGGCCTTCAATCCTCAAACTTGGTGCGAAGTTTAATCATCACCAGTAGATGACCCCTATTAAAATAAAGGTCAAAGACCAAGGTCACAGTGACCTGGAATAGTAAAACGCGTGGGCCCAGCATCTTAAAACTTGGTGTGGAGGATGGTCGTGACCAGCAGACGATCCCTATTGATTTGGAGGTCAGTAGGTCAAAGTAAATATCAAAGTCACAGTGACCTGGAATAGTAAAACGGTTTCAGAACGACAACTAGAAAACGCCTTGGCCTAAAACAAAATAGTATTTTAAAAAAATTGTTTTAATATATCAGTATATAGGATAAAAGGGTTGTAGAGGGGCCTCTGGGGGGATTGGGTCCATACTCCACGCCTGCTACCTGTGCTTAACACTTGAAAATCGGTTTGTTATACAAAAAAAGTCGGCCGTAAAAGGTGAAGTTTGGTCTGGACGTAAGTGCTAGAAAAACACAATACTGATACCTAGACAAGAGCTAAAGTAACACCGACAGATGCTCCCCTCCCGGATGAGCAGCACACATATTTTCTTCTTAGAAATGAAAGCGTAACCAGTTTCAATTAATTTACACGACAATCGTAATTGGAACGCAGGGACGTAAATCAATCACAGGCCAAGATAATGTTATCGTTTTTTAACAAAATCAACAATACACTTCCGTTCGATAGCCTCTAATTAAATCGGTTAGATATCAAAATATTTGTTGAACTTTACCTAAGAGCTAAATGTCACATGATATAAATCTAATAAGATAATTCAAAATGAGGTAACTTAAAGGTAGATTTTAAGTTAGTGGACCGCCACTAAATATTCAAGTTCTGTCACTATGTGTAATATCTGTTAAATGCGACAAAGGGAGATAATAAAAATGGATCAGTTAAGAGTTATGGTTCTCGGTCCCTGCACTTCTATCACCTTGTGAAATATCAACACAATCCCATATATAGTTTTCGAATTATGCTCAAGACAAGCATATTACATACAAGGAAAAATTCATAAATGAATATTAAGCTAGTGTTATGGTTCTTTGTCACTGGACTCCAAGTCAATGTCATCTACCAATGTCTACAGTATCAACATAGTCCATTTTATACTTTTCCCGTTATGATCCGGACAAGCATTGTGCCTAATGAGTAGCAAGATGAAGGAAATAACTTGTGTAGACGACTATCGTGTGCGATTACATTAATCACACATTGGTTCTCTCTGCCGCCTAATAACTCTACAGTTAATAGGTACACAAGTTTTTGTAATTATATTTTCAGAAAACTGAAAACAGATGACAATTTCATATTAATTCAATGGCAATATTTCCAGGTGAACTTTATGTCCTTCTCAGACTTGAAAGTCAACATCTGAGCAAATTTTGAAAAGTTTGCACGGTGATTAAAGATTCTGTGAAAGTCAAAAATGTGGATAGACATACTACACATGTGACCTAACATGAAAACTTTACAAGTGTATAATGGGATTTAATACTATGCATGAGAAAGAAACACCAATACCTCACAATGCAGGAGGTGGAATTCAATCATTTGTAAGAATGTTAAACAGGGAAGTAATTTAAGAATTTGAAGCTTTAAAGTATCATCTCTCGCTTTTGCATTGTGTTTTCATAAAACCTTGTTGCGTTTTTCTAGTCTTCACATTAGTTTCTCTAAACTGACAGCAAATATAATATTTTGTCTTGACAACCAATTTTGTTTTTGATAAACTCTCTGTTTTCAGTTATCTCCCTTTTATGCATGATAAATGACTTTAACTTTTAGGCCTATTATCGCCTTTGTTATTTGTCTTATTTCATAGAGTCAGAATGAAATACATTGATTTAATATTGTGCTAAATGTTTATATAATAAAAGTGTAAAGTTTTCATTTTGGGTGAGCGTAGTATGGAATGCGATCCAGGTTTTATTTTTATAGTTTCAGCATTTAGCTATCAAAAATGACATTTTGTAACCAAGCGGATTCTAAGGTTGTCGTCGGCTACGAGGCTCGAATTTTAAGAAAGAAATCAATCATTGATTTATACTGCTACGTTAATGAACATTTCTAATATCATCTCTATTGATATGAATCTGTATTACCGAATATAGAGCAAAGCTGTAACACTCATTTTGACTATCTTAGTCAAAATCTCTGTTAATTGTATTTTTATTTATGTCTGTCAATAAGAGAAATGATTAACATTTCTCACGTGTTTCCGAAGCATCTACTGTGTTTAAGCTTCACTCTTGGTCATCATTCAATATGGCCATTTTCAAGTTAACCTGATCCTGACCTTTATGCATGAATATATTATCCAGTGATTGCGCTGAATAAATCAATTTCCGAGAGCATTTCGTGTGATAACGGTTCTTTTCGTACCCAATACGGAAATTCTCCCCGATTTAAAATTGTTTGTGTACTGGAGATGTATTGTTAGCCGTAGACAAATGGTTAGCATTTATTGACTAGAAATCATTGAAATACGAGGGTTTGAATCACGTTAAAAACGTAATACACGAGCATCACGATGTTTGTGTTTCTTTTTGGAAAAGATTAACATATAAAAAAATTGACTAAGAAGAAATAATTTTACATGACTAAAATAAAATTCAAAACATTAAACAGGCTAAACCTGAATAAAAACGAGTTTTCACTTTCGTTGGCAGGACTCGAACACACGAGGTACATGTACAGAATAGTAATAATTAACAAAACAACCTCTTTTATCTTATACAAAATGTATTACTTTCCTCGTGCATATTCGTAAAATGAAAGCCGAAGATATATATAGACAGTAAATCGACCCTGAAATTATGCTAATAGAGGTCATAAGGACCGACCAGGTTAATTTGTTTGAGTAATACATGTATAACTTTAATAAAGAATCATGCGGATCGGTAGCAGTCACTCTTTATCCGGCTGTATGTAGATATAAAGAGTCTAAAAGAGATTCTACTTTGATTTCCCCTCTCCAGGTTGAGCAACTCCTTTAGCGACCAAAGGGCCGCCCGCATGAAGTTGCAGTGCTGGCCATACTCTAATCATCACAACGGGTTTCTTCATATCTCTCAATGACTTAGTGTATGGTTTGTATACATTTGTATCGAACTCCACTCCTTCTTTAGTTCTGGATAAAGCCATTGGTGGATCACACACCACCATAAACCAACACAATTCTACACACTTCTTTGCATAATCACGCAACGTTTTGTGTATCGTCTTAATACCAAATCCACTTACAAAGTTCTCAAATGTTGCGGACAGGAATTCCTGCAATGATATGAAAATTCACTATCATAGCAATTTGTACTTGAAAATGAAACATCCCTAAAACTCTTCTAGCAGCGAAAACTAGCGAATACAAAATAATTGTATCTGTGCATATTTCGTGCTTCTGTCGCATTGAAAAACCCCATTTGATCAAATTTAGCACAATCTGTAAGTCCGAACTTATCGCTGCTGTTTTGCATGCTGACAGTCATGTCATGTCAACTCCACGGCAGTCAAAAATAATCATAATGTGAATATAAAAACATAAAGTATCAAAATAAAAGGCTGCCTGGCTGTCAGACTGCTGACGTCACGCTGCCAGGCTGCTGGGCTGCTGCCTTCACGCTGCTAGGCTGCCACGCTGCCAGGCTGCCAAGTTCACGAAAATATTACATTCGAGATTTTTTTTAATTGATAGATTTCGAAATTTGTTAGTAGTCTGCTACGTAACATAGTGTATTGGCTGTACAAACTACTTCTGAAAACAAAATTTATTGCTTTTTATTTGTTGTCTTTCTGTTAACATATTTTCTGTCTGTCTGTTACATATAACGTCTGAATAACGGTTATAGAGACTTGTAGACTTATAGAGGACATATTTAGAGGTAGAGGTGCATCATGCAACCTTCAGTCATATCAGATCAAGGTCAAAGATCATGTTTAGAGTTTAACGGTCAAGAGATACGATGCCCATCACCTTTGAAGATTCCGCGACAGACTTCAACGAAGCCAGTTAGCATTTTGCTTCACCCGATATGCCATGGCGAGGTGTTATTTACATGTCCACCAAGACTGTAAGTAGTGTTTCAAAGCCAGAGTTTTATGATTGAATAGGTACATGCAGATCTACATTATTAATAATACGTGCATCAGTATGATCACTCAAAGAAGAGTGCATGAGAATGATAACGCAAAGTAGATAATATATACATGTATGTAGTAAATTGTTTTTCCTGTCTGAATGCGACTATCTTCCGTAACAGTGTCTTTTGTAAAAAGAACAAAATGGTTGAAATACATACTTAAAATTTACACTATATATCAGTTCTTGTAAAGAAATTGTTGTATTAGGGCAGTTAATAAACCAGTTGCATATCCATGTTGAAATACATATTACAGAACAAGAATGTGAGAACAAAATGTACATGCAGATTTATTGCATCAATATAGTTTAGTTTATACTAATTTATTTTAGCTCGATTGTGAAGAAAGCTTGTAGCTTATCGAGTCACTCTCGAGTCCGCTTCCTGGAAAAACCAGTACTGGTGTCAAATGAGGAGGTACGGTCGTGAACACGCAACCTCCGGGATGCGCGGCAGACATCTTAACCTCTACACCACCGGTTTGTAGGTTCTTAATGTACTAGATTTGTTATGGAATCAATGTCTTTCCTGATTGGTAGTTTCTTTCATCTTGCTGTGTCTATTTTTCGTTCTGTAGCTTTGGATATTCTTTTATTCATTTATTATTTAGATAACATAAAATGATATCAAGGTTTCGTACTTTTTAAAAGTATTCAAATCGGTTGTCATATGAACATTCAGTTGATGCCTCAATTTAAATATGTTGTTGAAAAATACCTTGCTACAGTAATTTGGAACTTCAAATCAAATAAAAGTTAGTGATAGGTCTCTACCAAAGTACTGTGTACTGCTTGAATATTACATTAACATTTGCAAACTAGCAACAAAGCATCCTTGTGCGACTTCAGTGTATAACTTCAAGATAAAAGTCACAATTTAATTGATAAAATGGTGTGGGTGAAAATTTGAGAATATGTTCATAAAACATCAATTTGTAAATATCTAAAATTTTCATTACCAGCATTTTAGGTGTCAAAAATCAAAATTTTCGAATTGAAAATGTAACCATTGTATGATATGCAGATGTTGTTGCAAGCTAAAAATGGAACTAAAACATACATGTACCAAGACAGAATTCAAATCTCAATAATTATCTCATATATTGCTAAAACACACCTCTCAAAAAGTAGATCTTAGCACACCTAGTATAAATAATGAGGATATGTCAAAAAATGGCTAAATCCCGTACCTTAAAAACAGAAAGGTTTGAGTGAGTAACAAAATAGTATCAGAACGACTAACAGTTGCTAATTAGACGATTAATAATCATTTCGATTCTAAAATGACAAAATACTACAAACAGATAAATAAAAGGTCAATGACTGCCTTGGGGATCCTGTACAAAACGACGATATTTGACATCCAAACCTGCCAGATTGTCAATACGTTTACGTTTTTTGTTTAAAGGTCTATTACTAAGACAAAATCAAATTTTCTTTTAAATCAGGAATTGTAACAGGGACATGCAGTTTGAAGCTGGCTTCTAAACCTTTACAATAACTTCGGAGAATTTCTCTGTTTGAAATACTGCAGCAGAAAAACGAATTATTGTTGTTTTTTTCCTAAGATTGACCTGGGTGGTCTTTTTGTCCTACTTAGCTTTATTGCATGTTGTAAACAGTCAGAGATCTACGCACATCATTGGAAGTTAAGTTCTTTCAACTGTAATTCGAAATAGGCTGCTTATTAATGTACAGCCTATTTACAGCCTCTTTCTGTGAGACTTCTGGAACATTACAAAGATATTTGAAAACTAGAAAACCTACTTTCGTTTTTGAAATGGCAAAATATAGTTTATTAATTCTTTTGTTAAACTCAAATTTTGAACACAATATGGTCACATTCGAAGCAGTATGTCATAATTTTCCTTCTGAGAAGTCCAGATTCGAATTGGTCTTAGTAATGGACCTTTAACTGACACAGGTTATATGTTTTGTAATGTTTCTCCATGCTATAATCCAAAAATATTCTTTTAAGCGTTGTTTATCGTAAAATAAACAAACATCTGTCATCTTTATGACAAAGTGTTGTTTCTGAGATGATGAACAACGCCCAAACTGATATCATTTATTAATATCTTTTAGGCTTTATTACGACAAGTAATACTTACGTTTGCAACATTCTTGGCCGTGTCAGGAGCCATCTGCTTTTTCAGATCTTTCAGAACATTGTGTAATTCTGTCGGTCTACTGGTTTTGCCACTATCAACTGGGATCTGGTTCTCAGCATCTAAGGGTGTGGTCTGTAAGAACAATAATAACAATCAATTTATCATACAGACAAACAATGGGATAACGTTTAGACTGCGGCTTTATTTGCTCAACATCATCATCATCATCATCATAAGGTGTACATATTGTGTCACATTTTTGCATGTTAAATTTTCAGTATTGTTTTAGAGGGGGCCATATTGTAGATAAACACGTACATTGTATTACCGTAAATATATGAAGAATTTTACTTGCTATACTGGAAATATACTTTTTACCAGATAAAATCCACCGACAACAAGCCGTCGATATGCGATAAAATGCTTTAAAACGGTTTAATTTTACTGAAGTTTCTCTAGCTTGAATAATAACCTTCCAGCAGTATTTCAAATTATTTAAAAAACTTTGAATTTATTTGACCACATACAAACCGCTATGAAGCGATGTTGTAGTATTCCTTTGTCATAATACCTTTTCCGTACTTTTCACGTTATATACATGTATCGAAAACACATTTACTGGATTATTGTAGACCTATTTCCCTTTTAATTGATTTATGAATAATACAATATATAAATTTATGCATTTGCAGTTTCATCCAACTACAATATTTGATACATAATACTACACTTTTTTATGGTATTCACAGTTTATAACTTTAAAGATTAAACATTCTGCAAATAGATTTGACTCAATGTTTATCACCTTTGACACACCCAGCAACACAGCATGGACTTGTGTCTTTTGGTCTTCAAATGTTTCTTCACAAAATGAAAAAGTTTTCTGAAATACAAAATAACCGTGTTAAATATCATAACCAATCAGAATTGATGTTAGAACGTTCGTCAGAATAGAGCACGTTAAAGAAATTAAATAATGTATCACGGTTACAAGTAACTTTCTCCTTTCACAGAAGTACCATACCTTTCGTTGTTTCGGTCGAGAAAAATTCCAGCCAGCTAGAAATGCCTTCTTCAGGTGTCTATTAATACCTCTATTCATTGGCTTTCAAGAATAAGATTGCTGCAAAAAATACAGCCATACATGTGCCACACATACAGTTTTTGATAACTGTTTATCGTCATTGCAACGATATACAAATGTATCATAAAAAAATGGGAATATACTTACCGAATTTGTACTGCAGCAATGTGATTTTGGGGATACACTTAAAGATACTTTTAGATAAAACATGTACTCACTCTAATAATTAATTACCGTAATTATCCCATTAAGTATTCCAAGTCTCTTATCTTCATCATCTAATTGAATATTTTCATATGCATCGGACCACTCGTTGTCATATATTTCAGAAAACCTTTTCCCAAGTTCTGTTGGTCTGTTGGCATCACTAAGATCAGCCAGGTCTGGATTTCCTTGGCGTAACTTATCGCCAGCAAATTTGCTCAATCTGCAAAGAAGTGAAATTAGAAAGATACAATTACAATACGCGTTTACAAGAGACGTGTCTTTTATGCCAGATCAATTCGAAATACAGAGAATAGCAGAGAAATGCGTTACGAATTCAGCAATCTTTGTACCCGCACACTATACTGTATAGACTAGGTACAGCATATACATGTGCACTTGCATATATAATTCGATCAAAGTTTTACGTTTTATCCATGCGTTTTCGTACATAATATGTCACATGCACTTTTGCACGTTTTGGCGGGAAAGTGTATGTGCGTGAGTGCGTCCGTGTCCGTGCTGTAACTTCCTCATGCATTTTAGGATTTTTTTTAATTGACCTGGCATAAATGTTCACCGCAATGGGACGGCGTGTCGTGTTCAAGACCCAGGTCTATTGCCTCAAAGCAAAGGTCACACTTAGTAATTAAAGGTAAAACATGGACGCATAAGACATTGTGCGGACTGCAACTTCCCCATGCACCGAAATATTTTTATTGATGTGGTACTGCTGCTCACCACAATGGTTCGGAATGTTCAGCAGGACCCAGGTCCGTAGCCCAAAGGTCAAAGTCATACCTCAAGATTTAATGCGACAAAGGAAACGTGAGACATTGTCCAGACTGTAGCTTCTTCATGTATTGAAGATACGACCTGTCGCGCGCAAGACCCAGGTCCATAGTTCAAAGGTCAAAGTCACATTTAGATATTCAATGTCAAAAATGGATACATGAGACCTCGTTTTTGGGCTGTAACTTGAATTTCGAATTGACTTGGGGTAACTGTTTAGCGCAATGGGACGATTACAACAGTTTTTGGCGTATAAACCAACCTGATAGTCAAATCTTCCACTTGTGCTTTTGAAAATTCAAACGCTTTCTTTAACTTTTCCAACTGTTTGTCTCTCTCTGATATTTCGATGTATGCTTCGGCGCGTGCTTTGTGAATTTTCTCCTTTTTTTCATCTACTTGTTTCTTTAACCGAATATTTTCTTCCAGTGCACGTTGTAATTCAACCTCTTTGTTTGTAAAAAAGTGTTTGGTCTCATTCCTTCTATCTTTGTTAATTGGTTTTTGGCCTTTGGACAATCCCTTTGGTGTGTCAGATCTTGAAGATGAGGGTCGTATTCCTGCTTTAGGGTGTGTCGTTGGGCTACTCGAAGATGGTGAATCACTTGGCAAACTTCTAACGTGGCGTTCAGCTTTTAACGATGCCTGAAATGTCGGTAAGTCCAAACGATATATAGAGTTACGATTAGTTCGCGATAATATGATGTCTATAAACGATTCAATAACATTTTTTTTTGTAATCTAGAAACATTGTATCATTGATTGTAGGCTACGTCTAATCAGTATCTATGCGTCCCACTTGAGTCTAATTTTGTAATAATGTCACTAAAATAGTTCATGGATAGATGTCCGTCCGTCCGTCCATCCATCTATTGTCCACAATTTGCTTCAACCAACCACTGGGCCAATTTTAACCAAACATCACATATCTATTTTTTTACACAAGTACTGTGCCAAATTAAAACAATTTATACTCCATGCAGAACTATGGTTGCAACGGCATCCTAGGTGCAATAATCTGAGTTGTGCGATTGTCTAGCGGTCTGCTACAAAGTGTATAGTGAAATGAGGTCAAACTTGGCCCCGACTGGGTATAACTTGTTTTATATGGAAATAAACAAGGACATGTTTGAAAAAAATCATCGTGTAAGGAACTGCAACACCTAGCTTAGATATTTGTTGAGAAGCTTATATACTGGTCTTTTTTGCAAAGTTTCTTTAAATGATGGCGATGGGGTCAAAATTGGCCTCGCCACGGGTGTTGTTTTTTTTTACAAAATATGTAGAAAAGAAAATATATATGTAAGAAACTGCAAGGCCTAGACATTAACTTAGCGCTTAGCTTTGGTGTACAACGTTGTGTAGTGGTCATCTACTATGTGGTTCAAATCATGCCACGCATCGGGGTGGTTTTTGTCACTCTGACAGTTTGGTTTGGAAAAAATCTTTTAAAATTCTTGTTAGGAACTGTAGGAGCTTAGATATTGAGTTTGTTTACTGTGTAGTGGTCCTCTATGAAGTTCAAATCATACTCTTGTACAAAGCTGACCCTGCCAGAGTTTGGAATGGTATATTTTGTCAATATTTGTAAGACCTTGTTATTACCGGTACCTGCATTCAACATACTTACATGTTCCTGCTTGTTGAAACGATTGTAATTTCTCGTCAAGAAATCGACTTCTTTGTGTGCCTTGTGCCAAGTGTTTGCATTGACAGTTTTATTTTGATACCATACTGTAATGTACTTATTGAAGAACACGTCTAATACTAATTCGTCATGTTTTGTCTTCAACTCAGACATTGTACAAATCTGAAAAATTAATATCTTTTTAAATGTACAGATGTTATTAAATCAAAGTCAAGCATCAATGGCATTAGAAGTTTGGTTGCCAAGTATGTCCTGGTACGAAGTTTACTTGATATCGATACCTATCTCAAAGAAAGAGAATTTCGGTCGAAGCTTATTCAAAAATGGTTATAAGAGAGTTGAAATCATACAGTTTGTAAGAAACAATTATCTTCTTTTTAACAACATTTATTTTTCAGTCGTCATCTTGAGTGATTTAAACCATCTCATAACACGAAAAGGTGATTTTGTTCTGTGTTGTGCCAGACAAAAACATATATTAAGTTTATGACTGAAAAGATTGAAAATACTGCAAGTAAAATATTTCATCAGTATTTTGTCATACTAAGAAGTTGTTGAAGGATTGACTGTGTAAGCTTCTTCAGCTGCAAAGGGTAGTACTCGCTGCAGGGAAATACGTATATGTTAGTGTGTGTCTACGGAAAATAGAAAGAGTGTCGGGAGCGTACCGGCAGGAGAGACTTTTTAATTTTCATAGAACAGTACAAACAAGTCAAATGTTTGAACGCCGCCAAATGGAGTAAGGGTTGCGATAATTAGTAATGTTGGATTAAATGTATGGTG